>PVIH01003413.1:0-113766 GCA_004025045.1 Sigmodon hispidus
CAGAATGGGAAAAGATTTTCACCAACCCTACAAGTGATAGAGGATTGATCTCTAAGATATATAAAGAGCTCAAGAATCTAGAGCCCAAAACCTTGAATAACCCAATCAAAAAATGGGGTACAGATCTAAAAAGGGAATTCTCAGCAGAGGAACTACGAATGGCTGAAAGGCACCTGAAAAAGTGCTCTTCATCTTTAGCTATCAGAGAAATGCAAATCCAAACAACTTTGAGATACCACCTAATACCTGTTAGATTGGCTAAGATAAAAGGCACAGATGACAGCCTGTGTTGGAGAGGATGCAGAGGGGAACACTCCTCCATTGTTGGTGGGACTGTAAGCTTGTTCAGCCACTTTGGAATGCAATATGGCAGTTTCTCAGAAAATTGAGAATCAAACCCAACGACTCAGCAATACCACTTCTGGGTGCATACCCTAAAGAGGCACATTCACACTCCAAAGGTATTAGCTCAACTATGTTCATAGCAGCATTATTTGTAATAGCAAGAACCTGGAAACAACCTAGATGTCCCTCAACTGAAGAATGGATTAACAAACAGTGGTACATCTACACAATGGAACACTACTCAGCAGTAAGAAAAAATGATATCCTAAAATTCGCAGGCAAATGGATGGATTTGGAGAATATTCTCCTGTGTGAGGTATCACAAACTCAGAAAGATAAGCAGGGGATGTACTCACTCATTAGTGGTCTCTAAACAAACAAACAAGAAAAAAAAGCCAAGCATGCCCAAGCTGCAAACCACAACCACTGAACAGCTTGGGATCAGAAACACCCTGGACTGACCCTTTGGATCACACTCTACCTATAGGAACACCTGACTCACTCCTGGGGAAGGGGCGAGAAAACTGGATTTGCCAGGAGTGGAGACTGATCCAAGCATTATTGGGTCAGTGGGATCATAAGACTGTCTGCTCCCTGCCCAGGGAGGGGATGGGGAGTTGTGGATAAGAAAAAAATGACCTGATGTGGCAGGAGGGGGAAGGGACCTTGAATAAGGATATACAGGGATGGAACAAAAAATTCAGAGAGAAAGCTGAACACAAAGTAAATATATGTGTAGCAATCTTATTTGCATTATCACCCTTGATAAGTCATGCTTATGATTTTTATCTTCCTTATAGTTATTGTTAACTTATCAGCATTTTAAATTCATTTTACTGTTTTTCTTGATAAATACAAAATAAATAAAGATGGAAAAAAAGATACACAGAGAGAGTAACCTTGATGTTGTGTAAAATAAAATAATATCCAAACAAAGAAAAAAAATTATGTCAGTAAGTTAATATTCTCAAGCAATATCTAATGTTTGAAAAGTATTTCACAATTATTAGAAAATTCTGTCATGGTTAGAAGTAAATTATGATTTTTAAAGATATTGTTAGCCAACCAAATATCAACATTTTTTCTATTTTTCTTTAAATATTTTTTCTATGCCCTTCTACTCTGAAGTTCCTTTTTTATGAAATGTGTACTTTCTAAAGATATAAATAAATGCTTTGGGAAACAATAAAAAAAAAAGAGCGCAATCTTTACTCTTTCTACTCCTCTAGTATTTCTCTTTAAGGAAACTTCAGATTTCATAGGTATTATGTGTCTCCTGCATGGGCAGCACAGCACAGAATTCCTGGGGTTATTTATATATTTGCTCTTGAGGTGACACTAATGATATTGACTCTTGGTGGTGGTATTAATTATTAGATTTTTTAAAAATTTTTTGTTGTTATTGTTTTGATTTTTTTTTGGTTTTCTTTTTGTGTAGTGGAATATCAGGGTAGAATGTGGAAGAAATGGGACATGGAGATTAAGGGTATCAGAATATATAGATATTCACAAGGGTCAATATAAAGAAAGAAAAAAGAGAAAGGAAGGACGAAATTAAGAAAGGAAGGAAAAAAATGACTACACACACTTTTATTGCTCTTAAACTTCCCCACATGTTTTGACTACATATAAGGATTTGTTGGTGCTCAGAGTAACTACCTCAAGCAAAGAATTAGTGGACACCAAGAATTGCAATACTTAAAATTTTCAACCTTTCTTTTCTCTCTATTCAGAATCTACCACAAGTGGGTAAAGGGTACTTGAAATGTTTGTGTTTCTCTGCAGATGTTTCCCTACCCAACTGGGTTAGAGCCAAGAGCTTAAACTCTGGAAACTCTAACACAACGAACTCTAGGCTATCTCCAACACACCAATCAATGCCAAACAGCATTCTGAATGATTCTTTAAGCACAAAATATATCTATCTATGATTCCTAAGTTGTAGGCCAATATCGCTTTGTCCTTTATTCAGGTCATAGTGTCAACCTATTCAACTTGACTGTTTTCAGAGTAAAATGCCGTCATTTCAAGTAAATTTTTCTTTTGTTTAGTAGTTTTTCTCTCCTCTCCAAAATTTTTAATTAAACAAAAATATAGATTTTTATTCATCTTTAGGTGTTTTATGAAGTCATATCACTTTTTTATTTAAAAAGTGGCACAATTAAATTATTCTTTGTACACACACATATATTTTTATATAGAGAGACATATATGCATATATGTGTGTAGGTATGTATATTTAAGCATCTACAGCCATACACTTACACACATGGTTATGTGGATTGATATATGGATAGCGTCATTATGTTCACAAAAGTGTCAGTGAAATAAATAAATAAAGGTAATATAGGGAGGAGAAAATGAAATAGAGTGGATTTCAAAAAACAAAGACATCTCCTGTGCACACTGTTATTTGATAGATTATTAAATAAATTGTAAATATTGGATATTTAAAATTGGAACATAAAATTCACATATATACATTATATTTTATAAGTATCTTTGCACATTAAATAATTTAATTTAAATATTGACAAAATGTTATATTTAATAATATTTGAATCATTTTTATTTTATAATTTTTTGTATTATTTTTGTAGATTTTTTTCACTATTATATTTTATACAATAGATGAGAACCAAAAACATTATAATAACATACAACCACACATGTACAGTTAAACATTCATTTTTACTTCCAATTATTATAATGTTTTCATAAATAAATTTAGTTAGAACTAAAGGAAATCTTTTTGAAACTTGAATACTAATTATTGAGGACTTTTTAAAAAAGTGTTTTAAAGTGTGATCAAAGTTCTTTTGTATATTTTTCTATTATGTAGATTTTGTGGACATTGTTTTGATGGAAGAATTTTATATACATCAAACACATGTATTTTACTTAAATAAATATGTATATTTCCATATTTTCTTACAAAATAAGAACTTTTCATATTGCTGTGTTTTTTTAGATGTCCTGATTATTCTCATCTTGTAATATCATTTTCATCAGGTTTTGGCACAGCATCTTAGTTGAAAAGCTGATTTTGTGTTTGGTGGTAGTGATTAATGTAATAAAAAAAAAAACTAATCAGGATAATCTCAGAAATGAATATATCTCATGGCAAATTTTATTCTGCAGTGAACTTTTTTCAAGCATAGTAAAATCCATTAGAAAGGGAATGTGATAATGGAAATGCTGACAGGCTGCTCTACAGCTGCATGAAGGCTTTCATTGCCTATTCATTAATCTCTGTGGAAGACAGTCCTGTGTCTTTCTACAAATCAAATCCTTTTCTTACAGTGGAGACAGGTCAAAACAGTGAAGCCTCCAAAACTCTCCAATAGAAAGGAAATAGATGATGCCGACATCTCCATTGGTACAGGCAGAGTGAGACTGCAGAGTGCTGTGGATGAAGTGCTTTGTTAAAGTGGACTGAGGGCTATTTTTAGGCAATGTGGCTTGCCTTTTATTCATCATACCTAATAGCAGGGGGAATGCCAAAAGCTCCTCAGCACAGGAATAGAAAGACAGCAGAGAATATAGCCCAGATCTGATGAGCACCTGAG
This sequence comes from Sigmodon hispidus, assembly GCA_004025045.1. Classification (NCBI taxonomy): domain Eukaryota; kingdom Metazoa; phylum Chordata; class Mammalia; order Rodentia; family Cricetidae; genus Sigmodon; species Sigmodon hispidus. Next base: position 3,915 of record PVIH01003413.1, read on the forward strand.
CCCACCTAAGCAGCAGAAACTCTTTATCTTCTGTAGTCACATACATTTTGAATCCCTCTAGTTTTTATTTCCTTTTTAAATTATTATCATTTTAAACTATTTAAAATGATATTCTTTTCTTTTTATTGAGCATAACAACAGTTCTATCCTACAGTCCATAAGTGAGTTGTTTTCACCTCTTGAGTTTCAAATGCCTTAAACAAATGGACATGAGTTAGATGGTCTTTATTAGTCCTGATAGAATTTGAATTTTTGTGGATATTTCAAGCTTGTTAAAAGTATATAGCAATTTGCTAAATCTAAAGTATAAGAAGGGAAATATAGAAATCACAAGATAAATAACATAAGCTATGTTTTAATTTGTGGATGTATGTCTTATTTTTACCAGACTGGAAAATTTTCAATGCATGAGTAGGAAGTAAAATTCTCCCTAATACATCAGTATGATTAGAGAGATGCACATAAAAGAGACTGTCTTAACTCAGTTTACCACCTACAAATGAGTATGTTTTTTTAAAGAAGAACTTGAAGTCGGTGGTTTTATTTTAATTGATGAATGGAAACAGTTGTATTTTAATGTTTAAAAGCCACTTAAAACAGCATCTGCACCTTGGGACTTCTTGTTCTTTTTGGGGAGGGGATGAGGGGATGGGGAGGAGGAAGGCTGAAGGCTGACCCAAGAGGGATTGGGAGGGAAAGGAAGGGAGAGCAGTGGGATAGATACATGGGGGAAAAAACAAAAACAAAAACTGCAGCTGCCCTATTTTAAAATACTCCAAATGCTACCATATTAATTTAAAATAAATTTATTTTGTCAAAAATTTTATGATTTAGCTATCGTGCATTATATATCTTACTTATACTTTGCTTTCATTTCACAATGTATTAAGAACTTCTTATCAAATGTCTTACAAATAAGCACTCCCAATTCTAAGTACTGATTGCGATTATAAACTTGCCCAGTATGCCATTTGACTCTTTTTTTCATAATCTGGATTATTTTGTTTATGGTAATCAATATAATCATAAAACCGTTTAATAGAATAGTGTACATGATAAGAAGGAAGCATCAAACAAAATCATCTTCTCCATTGATTATTTTAAAATATAGCTTACACTGTCTCAGCACAATTAAAATTTCAATTTTACCTCACTTTTAGTGTTACACAAAAGATCAAAACAGTCTGAAGATGCTGTGATTACTGAATAAACAATAGGGTTCGTTGCAGCCTGAAACTAGTTTTAGAAAATTTTTGAAGGAGTTTGCCGTCTCTTCCTTGTGACTGTGGGTCTCCTATTCCCTGCCATCCTTTACTTGGCTCTTCCACACAAAAAGATTTTTATTGGATATTATGTTAAATTTTGTTTGAAGAGTATTGAGGTTGAAAGTGGATACTTGATAATTACATCCTTTTTTTATATTACTTATGAAAGAACAGGAGGTAACTGATATATAGTAATAACCCAAGTAATCTGTGGGCACAAAAGCCTACCTAGAGTATCTAAAGCATAGCATATTTAAAGACTAAACACTTAACAATGCAGGCTTTGTGCTAAATGCCTAAATGTTCTACTTTGTGTTCTTTTAGTGTTACATAGATGTAAGTGCTGCTATTATTTGGATTATACACAGCAGTAACATGAGGCACAAATAAGTTCATCTTATTTTATCTTTGCTCCATGGGGGACACTGAGCTTGAACATGAACCTACCCATCTTTAACATCAAAACAGTGCTTTTAAATGCCATCAGACACTAGCAGCAGATGATCAAAATTAAAATCCAGCCACAGTTTTACTGAGACTTTTGTTCTACCTCTGCTCTGTTTCCCTCATAGAAAGCACAGCAAGCATTGTGTGACCCCCTACAGCATCCTAGTTACAACAAATCGGCTCTGCTTGCCCTTGTGTGTCCATCTTGACCTCTCTCTCCCCCTTCTCCTTTGCTTTATCTTGCATTAGATGGTAGCTAACAAAGCTTTATGAGGTTTGTTCTTCTCATTCTTATCTGAATGTCTGTGCTACTAGTCTCTTCTTTTTGAAAAGTACTGACCTACATTGGACAGTGCTTTATAAAGGCAAGTCTGGGAGTCTCATTTCTGAGGTCTAGTTCCTCTGCCTCCTCTAAAGTCTGGTTTGGCTCTGAAATAAGGAGCATATCAGGTCTTTGTGGTTTAGGATTTCTTTTTCTTTCATCTTTCTCATTTTTCTCTCCATTCTTGGTCAGGGGCATTATTATATGTACTCTTTCTGCCAGTGAGGAAATACATAGTGACTGAAAATTTATTTTTAATCCCTAAAGATTTAGTCCTATTTTGAGTTTTGCCACTGTGGCACATAGCACCAATCTTTGTTGGCAACTGCAGCTGTGTTCTATGAATAGGTGCTGCATTTGTGTAACACCTTGCATTTAATAATGTCAAGTTGGTGTGGATTTCTGACTTCAAGAAACTCAAATAAAATACTCTACTCATGATTACAAACTAGAGAAAGGCTATTATTAACCTTCTGAGAGAGAATATCATATAGTCAAAGAAGGAAATATTGTCAAAGATTTGGCCTTTGAGCTAAGTGTGTCTTTAAAATTTGGTGATAGAAACAGAAGAACAAGACTAGTATATATATGAGAGAAATCTTAGAAAACAAGCATAGATACTGAAGTTGGACACTACCATCAGATAGGTTTATGAATGACTAGTAAGTCATTACAGTGGGGACAGAGGCAGTTTGACCTAGTAGACAAGACAGAGTTAAAAAGATAAAATTGGATATAAGGCTGTAGAAGATTCAAATGCCTAGTAACGTAACAAAGTGTCACTGTAAGTTTTCGAATCGTATACATAGCCTCACCAAAATCAAATAAAAATTGTCTTAATGCCCTATTTTAAATTATTTTTTCCAATATTATTTGCAAGTTACTATCAGAAAATCATGCCACCAAAGCAAAGTTATAAATCTCTTAGGTTGTATCCACTACAAAGCTAAATAATGAAATATATATGTATATGTGTATGTTTGTGTGTGTATAAAACATTATATAATGTTTATTATTTAGTTTATTCATTGATGGTAGGCTTTTAAATACTTTAGTATGGTTGGAATTGAAATACGCCAAAGGACATGCATGAATACTGTTTTAGAACAAATCAGAGTAAGTTGGATACAAAGCAGTGAGAAGAAATCAGTGAGAAGTCAAAATAGTAAGTTTAAAGAGCAAAATAAAATGGAAATGTTTATGAAGTAGAGCAAGAGAAAGGTCAAAGTTGATTATACAAGGAGTGGTAAAGTTTGAAGTGTTCACTCTTCACACTGAAAGACAGCACAGCATGCAATCAGAGATACAGGTACTCCATTCTACCACTGAGCTACAACTGCTACCCACTATAACAGATAAGTTCTAGAATCATTCTATTTTGTAGTGATCATAGATGTCTATATCAATTATCTTTTTATTGCTATGATTAAAAATGATGACCTAGGAAGCTTATTGAGGACAGAGTTTGTTTGTGCTTATTGTCCCAGAGGGTTAGGGTCAATTATGACAGGGAAACAATACATATATAGGTTAGAATAACAGGTAGATAGGACATGCCACTTCTTGAACTTTAAGCACAAGACAGAAATAATGAACTAAAAGCACCTTAAGTCCTTCCCACAGGGCTATACTTCTAGAAAAGACTTATTTGCTAAAACTCTGGAACAGCATCATGCAGACTAAATGCTTGAGCCTATGGAGAACATCTCACTGAAACCACAATAGTGTTCAACAACTGAAGAATAGAGAGATAAAATGTGTATATTCACAATGGGATGTCTTTCCACTTTCAAGAAGAATGAAGTAAGAAAATGGTGTAAATGCATATAATATCAATAAGTGAATTAAGTCAGTCTCAGAAAGAAATATATTTTCTTTCATTTGGGAATATTAAGTTTTATTTAGTTATAAAAATACTTTCTATAAAAAAATACATGAAAGTAAAAGCAGGCCAATCTACAGAAACAATAAGGCTAATAGAAGGAAAATAGAATAGGAAGAATAGGATATAAGGGAGAAATAAACTCACAACACATCAGGAAAGCCAGGATTGCCAAAACAATTTTACTCAACAAAAGAACCTCAGGAGGTATCACCATCCCTGACTTCAAGCTATACTATAGAGCTACAGTAATAAAAACAGTCTGGTACTGGCATAAAAACAGACTTGTGGACCAATGGAATAGAATTGAGGATCCAGACATTGACCCAAAAACCTATGAACACCTGATTTTTGACAAAGAGGCCCAAAAAATTCAATGGAAAAAAGATAGCTTATTTAACAAATGGTGTTGGCATAACTGGAAGGAAGTGTGTAGAAAAACACATTATATAGTCTTACCAAGAAAAAATAATTCTGAGAGTACAGGAAGTATACAGCAATGAAAATTTTTATTTAAAAAAAGGAACAACAAAATAAAACAAATAAACAAAAGCCACACCTAAAAAAAAAGGAGTTATTTTTAAGTGCTCCAAAATCTAACAAATTTAATTGATTCAAAGAAAAATATGAGAGTGGCAATAGTGATAAACTGACATTATATACTGAAAATAATTTTCTTAGCTACAGATAGGACAGTAGATACAATTGAATAGTTTTTTTGTCACAAGCAAGAAACTGCTAGAGATACAGGTACAACATGAAAATGAAGCAACAGTTCGCACAACATTTTTTTAAGAGCTAGTTCCCTGAGAACTGGTGAGATGAAAGACAGTGAAAGGGAACCAGCAATAGTGAAGTAAAGGCCAGGCAAGTTAAAACCAAAGTCAAGGAAAAGAGCCCAACATAGAGAGAAGCCTGAGATATAGTGGCCAACAGTCTCAACACATCCGATGTCAAGCAGGGATAACAATGAAAATAGAGCATTAGATTTTTAAATTAAGAAGTCATTGAGATCCCTAAGAAGAATATTCACTAAATGTAATGATTTCAGAAAGGGTTCCTAAGGGCACCTAAAAATAGAGGCATCAATTGGTATGCACAGAATTCACACATTTTGTCAAAACTAATTCTCCTGTACTGGTGAAACAAAAGTAACCTATAAAGTAATAAAATGAACACTATCAAATTAGCACACTACCAAAAGGTCAATTCATTGTCTCTGTCAACTGATGTCAAGATCTTAAATGCTACCAGTCACAGAGTACTTTCCTGACATTGTAGATATCAAGTTTTATCTTATCCTTATATGTCCCTTATCTTTGTGTATTCCTTAAGTTAATGCATGCAATCAAACCTGCTGCAGATATTGGACATTGATTATATCATATGTTTATATTATTTCAATTTCTACTAAGTAAAGATGGTTTTTCATAGACTCATTAAGTGCTGCCAGATTCTCAAAAAAAAAAAAAATAAGTATTACAGAGGGTGAAAGCAGGTGAAAACAATGGTTAAGAAACTTGCAATAGGTGTTAAAATGTAAAAGCATCCCCAGTGGAAAATTGTAAGAAAAACAATCTTTCTGAAATGGACATGGGGCTGGTGTGTTTATATACTATTAGGATGTTGGGATTAATCTAATGAAGTAGCTCAAACCTAGTGGCCAAAACCTAAGGGATCTTTTGTTTCACATTGCTGGAGTATAAGAAAGAGAAAGATGTTATCAGGGTTAGTTTCTTATCAAAAGGCACTGCTTTTGGCTTGTGGTTGGCCTATGTAAGGTTCTTGTGTTGCTTGCCAGCTCTTTTCACAGCCTTCATTGAATTGGTGTATTGTTGGTGTTCTCCTTTATCTCTGTTTTTGTTGTTGTTAAGTGTATCAGACACATTGAATTGTGTCTCACTCCATTTCAGCCTACTGTGAATTAACACTATTTTAAGGAGTCTGGTTCTAGTTAGATTACCTTTCATAATCCTGAGAGTTATAACATATTTCTAGTTAGTTTTCTGTCAACTTGACACAAGTTAGAATCACCTGGGAAAGGGAACCATCAGTCAAGAAAGTGCTCGCGCCAAGCTTATCTGTATGCACATCTCTGGGCCATTTTAGATTATAATTTGATGTACAAAAGCCCAGACTATTATTGGTGCCACACTTGCACAGTAGGTGCTATGGTGTGTAAAAAAGCAAACTGAGCAACCCATAAGGAACAAGCAGCATTCCTTCATAGCTTCTGCTTCAGTTCCTGCCCTCTAGTTTTTCTAATGTGTTTCTGTTTTGACTTTTCTCAGTTATGGACTCTTATGTAGAACTGTAAGACAAAATAAATCTTTTCCTCATCAAGCTGCTTTTGGTAGTGGCCTTTATCACAACAATAGAAATCCCAACTAAGACAAACTTCAGTATATAAATTTGAGAGAGTCTTTGTACTACAACAAAACTCATTGGTTTTGCTGGAAACAAAGACTACTGTAGAAAAGTGGAAGATGATATTACTGGAAAAATTAGAAAGGGCAAGATTTGAAATTTTAAAGCAAACTTATCTTGATTTTGATGTTCACTAACGCTACTAACATTAGCACCCTTATAGCCATAGATAAGCCACCAAAGTCCCTCATGAAATGCCACATCAAACAGAAGCATCTAAGGTAAAATAGCATTACATAGAAAGAGAAGTCTAATATTTCTGTCTGTTGTATAGTCCTGTTCACATTCTAGCCTCAGTTCTACAACCTCCACATAGTCCTGTTCACATTCTAGTCTCAATTCTACAACTTCCACATAACCAGAACTCAGGATACCCTAAGACAGAATTTGAATGTTTTCTCAGTTTAAAATAACAACCAAACAACCAAACAAATACAGGCAGAAGAGGAAAACAGTATCTTAAAAAATGAGAAACCAAAACAAGATTTGCACAGCACCAGTGAGAAAAGTGATGAAGTTAATGTGATGTGTACAGATTATTCAATAGTTGGTATGTTGTATCTGAAATACTGAGGAAAGAGAATGTCATACGTATATCAATACCATTGTTAATGAATATTTACAGTAAATTAGGATTCCTTGTCATCTCAAAAATATATCCTACTTGTTCATATTTACTAAGCTAATATGGTGTGGTTTGGTTTTAATTTAATAGTTGAATAGAAGTTCATTTACCATAGTAGAAAACACAGTGATAGGGTAACAGCATAACACGGCATTTGATGGTACCTATCATGGAGCTCCTAGCCTCCAAATCTAGAAGCATGGAATTCCTTCAGAACAGTTCTGTTTCAGAAAATTCACGTGTTTCAAATGAGCACTAAACCTATTTCCAATGCGAGACTCAGCTTTCACAACCTTCCCCTTCTCTGTGAGGCTCCCCAAGTACTCTGACCATATGTTTTTCTTTGTAATGAGCACTTTGACTATATAGACCCCTACTAGTAGTGTCAACCATTATTGAACATGGATTTTTTGAGACCAATACTTTCTGGTGTCATGATTATTTTTTCAATAATGTTTAATAGTCCAACAAGTATATTTTGTTTCTCTTGTAATAATACACATACATTGCAGAAAAAACATTGGTTATCAAAATAAGAAAAAGTTAAAATATAAAGAGCAAAATACTCAAAAACCTTTCAACTTCATGAAGAAATCATAGTGAGAAAAATTACAAGCAAAAATTATTATAGCAAAACCGGTAACACATCTAGAACATGATTTAAACAGAATTATAATGATACTAACAGTGTGAGATGTGTCTTTAAAGAGCAGAAGTGTTATATACCTTGGTATAAACATATTTGAATAAGTAATACAATGTATGAGTTATGAATTCCAGGAGTGAGTTCCAGATATTTTAAAGAAATAAAATTAAGCTCCTATAAATTCAGAGCATATGGCTATACTCCTACCAAAAAAGTAATTGTAGGATGGGTGGTGGCAGTGGCAATAAACATGATCTATATTATTCTAGACCCCGATGCATTTATCCACTTTGTATACTTTACTGTCAAAAGAAATCCTTAGTTACAAAAATAGTTGTTATAGTTTCTAAATATATATATGAAATATTTCTTACTAGAAAGCCAGAGACTTCTAAATTATATTTCTATCATGTTAATAGTTTCATTATAACAGATAATTTTGAAAGTTTTACTTAAATTCTATATTCTTCTTTTACTATGACAGTATATTAGGACCTTCCTGCATTACATTTAAAGCATAAATTTCAAAGGTAGGTCAATGGCTACCAAAAAGCTTTCTTCAAATGAATTGTTGATTTTGGTAGCCACCTGTGTTAATGTTCTATTGCTATGAAAATACACAATTTCCATGGCAACTCTTATAAAAAAATTAAACTCGGGACTTGTTTATGATAATGGGGAGCATGCCCACATGCAGAGAGAAACAGTGTAGGAGAAGTAGCTAAAAGCTTTACAGCCTGATCTTCAGACAGCAGGGAGAGAGAGAGAGAGAGAGAGAGAGAGAGAGAGAGAGAGAGAGAGAGAGACTGGTTCTTGCCTGGGCATTTAAAACCTCGATGCCTGGCCCCAATGACACCCTTCCTCCAATAAAAACACATAGGGACAAATTTTGCTCAAAGGAATACCATAGTCAACTATTGTTTCTTGGCCAAATGTCAATCTAGCTGTATCGTGGGTGCATTCACATATAAAGAGTCGCACAATGCAAGTGATTTCTGTAGCTTTTCTACTTAACATCTAAAACTTAACTGTTTTTCAACAGTAACTTGTTAAGAGAAATATAAGCCTGTTAATATTATAGATACACGTCTTGGTCCACCAACATTCACAAGATATCTACTATGCCTTTGGAACTAAGTATGCAGACCTGTGTACACAGGAAGTTGATTCTCTAGCTACCCAAAGAGCAATTTATACTATGTGTAGCTAAAACATAGAGTTTAATAGCTCAAGTATATTTTTTCAAAGTTGTCTGACACATTATATCAGTGCTATTTTCTGAAACAAAGCCATTTCCATAACCTGCCTAAATATTTATCTTTTAATTTTCAAAGACCATGAGTTGGTTAAATAACTTTTTGACAATAGTAGCATAAAGACCGAGTGTGAAGAATAGAAATTGTGATTCCATAGAGTAATGGAGAAAAGATTTGGAGACTTAAATAAATGGTCTACTTCTAAGACATCATTTTACTACTATTTCCTGGATTTAAAAAAAAAAAACACATAAATATAGATATTGGTTTCTGTAATTCAAATCTTTGTACACATGATTGTGGGCAAAATATTACAATACAAATATGGCCACAGAAGATTTTAAAAGTTTTGCCACACTGTGGAGAACATATTGAAAGTTTCTGATGAATTATTAATTTTAAGAGGTAAGTTTTAAACTAAGATTTTAAAATGAAATTTGATTTTTAGGTGGTCATAATCATGGTATAATGAACAGAATATGAAGTCATTCCTATCTAATAGTTTCAATTCACTACCAGATTTCTCAAGATCCATTTTGGGAGAAATTTCTCTTCTAAGCAATAAAGTCTTTAGAGATTTTCCTTTGCTTTTCATTGCTCCAAATGTCCAGGTTTTATAACACTTTTCATAGTCTGGAAGAGATACACTTGAATTATGTGTCTTTTCTTTGGGTTCTATTGCACAGACTCCAGAAACTTGAGGTTACTAAATAGACTTATCACTTAAGAATACATTTTTTAGCACGAGTGATTCATGATGCATCCTCACAGCTGACTTCTTATACAGTATCAGCAGCATATTCTTTCCAGGCTACTTCAGACAACAAAAAGTAATTCTACCAGTAGATTCTATTTTAAAAGCATCTGTTGTTAGCCAATGGCAAGCAATGCCTAGCTGGTAGATGTTCTACTTAGGTTTATAACTGCTGAGGGAAATAGTTTATTTGGTTTATCCTTTCAACTCACTATTCATCACTGAAATCATTCAGGACAAGAACGCAAGCAAGGCAAGAGCTTAGAGGCATAAGATAGAGTGATGCTAACTGCTTGCTCTCTCTGGTTTGCTCATTCTGCTGTCTACCTGAACCCAGGATCATCCAGGCAGGAATGACATCACTCACTATAGCCTATGCCTTCCCCATTAATCACTAATTAAGAAAATACCCTACAGGCTTGCTTGTAACAAATTTTATGGAGGCATTCTTAAATTAGGTTTTCTCCTCTCAGAAGAAATTAGCTTGTGCAAAACTGATGTACGGCTATCTGGCAATGTGGAAGTGTTCAGATACAATTTAGATGTTTTTTTGGTCAGTACAGCTAGTGCTAGTGAAACCTAAGGCTTGTTCTCTGAGAATACCTGATTAATCGTCTCTATAACATCACACTATTGCAAAATGCATATACAATGTGGATATAAGTTCTGAAGTTATCATTATTACAAATCAATTATTTTGATCTTCTGCTATCAGAACCAATACTTCATTAATACATTGATATTAATTTTGGAAAAATTATTTGTATTTTTATTCTTTAAAAGCTTCAGTCATTTTCAAAAACCTGCAAGTTCAAACAATCATCCTTTGAGAACTGATAATTTCTACATTGATTTCAAAAGAAATAATTATACTTTAATTTATTATTTTAGTCTTTAATATCTTCACAATGGTAACAACCTATCATATGCTTCAGCATACTATCTTATAGTTGCATACTCTTATTTCTAGCTACTGACCACAACTGGCTCTTCCATTTTCAAGCACTAATAGACAGTTGTGCTCAGGACTACACTGTGTCACCATTTAGGAAATTGAGGGAGAATCATTTTCAGACCAAAACAGGTCTATGACAAACACAGATCCTAATATTATATGACTTGATATTAATGCAGCTATGTATATATGCAAGAAAAAAAATAGAGAATTATGAATGTAGGTTTGCTTCCAGTATCTTGGATTCTTTGCAGAGAAGCCTTGATGTTGCTTTATCAATTTATTTCATTTTCATTATTCCATTTCAATATTTCATTAAGTCATTAGTTGTCTGTGTCCCCCCTCTCTCTAAATTCCAAATTCCATAAGCCCTCACAATGCTGTCTATGAGGATCTAACCCTAAAGTTTTAGCTTTTAAATGTGAAAAATGGCTGAGTACACCTGTCTCAAACTCATCACACCTAGACTTTCTCTTTTATAACACAAATTTTTTTTCCAAAAACAAATATAGTACATACATGATAATCACTGAAAAATGGAGAGCATGCTATCAAGGTCAGTAGTGAAGTCAACAATAGGAAAAGTTACTGTCATATCTTTTTAAGTTTTACTTTTCCCTATACTTTAGGCTGGAACATAACTGTATCTGTTCTTTTGGTGGATTTCTGGTTGCAACAATGGAAAACAAGAAATATAGTCCTCCTTAATACTATATTCCCTTCACTATTTTATTCCTAGTTAAAGGAATAAAGTTTATGTTTTTAGATGCACAAAGTATTGAAATAGACGACTAGGTATCTCACTAAGATACTTGGTGTTACAAAAAGCTACAGTGTAGACTTCAAATTCAGAATAAACAATTACTAGGCTAGGAAAATAAAATTTTACCATTCTTCCTCTGTCTTCCTTATTGGGAATAAAAGAAAGTTACTGTTGGAGTTCTCTCTGCAAGCAGTAGACATCTAGATAGGGTCAGTGTCCATACTGGGTACTAACAGTAAGTACTCAGTACTTAATCACAGGTTTATTTCCTAATGAGAGATGTGGAACTTGAAGTATACTTTTATATATTGTTAAGACTTGGATTGTCTTTGAGTTCTTGAACATTGGAGTTTTATAGAATTTCCAAATATATATATATATATACACATACATATATATCTCCTATATATATTGATCAATATATACATATATACTGATCAATATATATACATATACATATATATTGATCAATATATATATTGATCCAATAATGACACTAATGTTATGGGAGTAACAAATCACTTTCTGGCTTGATTACTACAAACCCACTCTACAAGACAGAACACATTCTTAACAATGGTAGATGGACTCAAAACCCACAAGTGGCTAGAGGTTGCCTATGAATATCAGAAAACATGGATATTTACATTATGATTAACAATAGTAGTAAAATTATATTTATGAAGAATCAATGAAAATATTTTTATGATTGGGAGTCACCACAACATGAAGAACCATAATAAAGGATAGCATAATTAGAAAAGTTCAGAACCACTCTGCTAAATAATCACAGAATAAATTAAGTCTAAGTTTTTCCTTTATACAAATAAACTAGTGCATCCCTTAACCCTCAGCAGAGAGTATTCTCTTTGAAGTAGATGGCAACTAATATGGAGATACATACCTAGTCAACTTGAGAATAAAAGACAATGTAGTGTTTAGCACTAAATGGGTCATCTATATCACGTTCTCCTCTCCCAAGGCTTATATAACTTCAAAGAATGAGGTGAAAACCTTGTAGGAGCCAGAGGTAGTAGACATTTTCAGTGAGAAATGATTTGCTGAACACAACAGCAACCTTTCAAACATAAACTAACAGTAGCTGGGTCATTTTGTAGAAGACATGTACCAGCTTAAGGGAGAAAAAAAAATCTGAACATGGACCAGTTAAGGGTTCACGAAGTTAAATCCCTGTTTGAGGGTCTGTTAGCAGTTGATGGGCACAAGAAAAGTATTGTAGAGTCAATTTTTTTCAGGGACATGCAATACTTAAGATGCTACATGTGTTCTAGTGGATTGATCTACATGCCCATACAGGCAATAAAAAGTGGCCTCAGGGGTTAACAACAACAACATCCATGAAGTTGGGAGAAAAATGAGGATGAACTAAGAGAAGACTTTGTGAAGAGGTAATAGAAGATAGCTTGATCAAATTCATTATATGCATATATAAAATTCTCAAATAATTTTTTTTAAACTTTCAGTATTCCAAAGGTGAAACAATATGAACAAAGATGTTTGCGGGATTAAAGACAAACAAGACAGAGAAATTGAGGATGATTTGGCTCCACTAAAGGCTGCAACCATTAGGCATATCTCGATATGCTGTACATTTCTTCTGCCTATCCTTTTTGACATCATTAAATTTTTCCAAATAAAGTATACAACTCAGACTGATATCTTCTCTGAAAACTCAACACTTTGGACTGCATCATCTCTTTATTACATATTGTTTGCCCATTTTAACTTTAGCATAGCAAAATGTAATCAGGAAATGAATATTGATCCTATGTATAATGCATCCTAAATCTAATCCTAAACAATTTTGCATTCAATCACCATTTAGGATTATTCACACTACTACTGCCTTCCAATTATATGGCTAGACAGAAATAATTGGCAACACAATCTCTATAAAATTAACAGGTTTAATCTCTAAAACATAGGTTGAGTTAGATTACCTTTTGGAAGCAAAATTCTGATACATGATATCACATAATTAAGATTAAAGAAGAATATTGAAAATACTAAAAGTATTTTTATAACACCCATAACTTCTTAGAAAAATTGTTGTTATCTAACATAGCAAAATTCTATGGTACTACACTGTCAATAAAATACTTATAATAGTTTAACTAGTATGTATAACTATTTATTTTGGATAATAAATTTTGAATCTGTATGCCATCTTCATTTGTCTTCTCTCTCTTTTTCCCCTTTCAAGCTGAGGAAATTAACTATAGGAACTCAGGGGAGGCATAAGGAAAGAGCCAGGGTATGTCAGTTGCATTGCAAATACTATATAGGATAAATGAGCCAGAACACATTTTTGTGCCTTCATCTGTAAGCCTTTCAATGGGTTTCTTAACAGAAAATTTTATATTTTATTTGGAGAAAATATTACATTACTGCTTTGAACAATTATATAAATAAACTGAAACTCTTTAACATTATAGAGATTTTAAATATCTAACTTGTTTATTTTTATATAAAAATATCATATAGAAATTATTTCTATTCTCATGAGTTTGGTTGTAAATATATTATTATGTTTAGTGACAACTTAATTTGGCTTAGTTTTGTGGTATATTAATTACCATCACATACTTTATATTCTGAGAAAATTAATGACTTAGATGTACTTGGAAATTTAATTGAACAGCAAGCCTCAATTTGTTCACCAACAAAGTGGAACTGAAAGGGGGCTGAATATGATCAATGATTAATACTAATATAAATAATGCTGAGTACAACTATATAATTTCTAAAAGTCACTGTATATAAGGGGGAGAAATAATGCAGTTCTTATAGATGCTTTGCCATTGTATTATTCTGACTAGTAAAAGCTCATGTCTGCAGAGAAAGCATTTACATTTACATTGAAGATAATCAGTAATTATTATTGTTATGGAGTTTAAAATGTATAGTGTCAAAGGTGGTAGATCTTCAATGTCAGGCTCCTTTTGTTTCCCTGAAATAGGTAAATATCTTTAGAAGTCTCACCGTTTCTCTAGAGCCTGCTATCATTCTTCATTGAAACAGCTTGGCCATGCTGACTCTGCTGCAAGCTCAAGTCTATGTGTACTTTGCAAGCATGTGACATATATATGACATGTATATGAAGGAAACAGTAGAAATTATTATTCATTTATTACTCATTTGTTATGTGAGTCCAGGTTTGCAAGTATACTAGATAAGTACAATGCCATGGATTCTGATGAAAGATATTGAAACTGGTCAAAATTAATATCCACAAAGAAAATCCAGGTGTTTTATAAGATGCCGCACTTTCCCTTTGCTGTATTGAAGATATATCAGTATCTCCCCTTGTCTTAGGGATATTTTCAGACATCAAACATTGGAAATAATTAATTGGCATACAAAAGAATCATTTTCCATCATCATGAAAATAGAAATTTAGAATTAACAACATACATTGATTTTGTTTCTCCTCTGTGGAGCACATATTTAGGTCTGTCAATTTGATTCATTATTTCAGTGCTTGTGGTGGGCACATACGTATTTGGGAATTATATTTTCCTGCCCCAGAACTAATTGATGAGACAAATAAAACTTTTGATACATGCTCATTTACATTCATGAGAGTTATGGTTATACACTCTTCTAAAATTTATCCTTTTCCATGTGGTACGTTTTAGCTGCTCTTCCTAGCAGAACTCTTGCAAGCATTTTTTTTTATGTATTCCATTTAAAAGTCAGATATACATCCTCCAGATACATCATAGCATTTTAAAAGATCCCTAACTGTTGTGCTCAGCTCAGTGTGTTGTGGAAGACCAAGTCTGTGAATGTGGTTAAAATAATAAGTTTAGCATTTCTACTTGTGTGGCCATGAGCAAATGGCTTATATTTCCTCATCCAGGAAATGGAGATAATAACCTCTGCCTCAGAGGATTACCCAGGGGATTGATTGCAGGAGTGGAAGAAGGCTGCCAGTTCTGTGCCAAGCTCTCTGATGATCAGCAGCTCTCATCATTACAAAGCTCAGCATCTGACAAAGTAGCTCATTTCGCTGCTCAACAGTGCTGACACTGGAAGGCATTGCTTCCTTTGGTGCAGTGCTGATCTTGCTCATTGTGTCTTACTTGTCCTGGTCCAGTTGTCTGTTTTACTCAGTTAGCTTTTATTTTATGATTATCCACATGATCATTATTCAGCTTTAAAAAATTACAGCAGATGCTTCTATCCTTGCTGTTGTCTTCAGGCTAAATACGCTCTTTGCCTTCATCTCTTTTCATAAAGTGTATTTACGGCTTCCTTGCTTTTCCATTTGTCCTGTAGCCTGTGAAGGTCACCCTCAAAATACTGAGGCTGGAACTCTCTGCTGAATTCTAGCTACGGTCTTTACTAAAATGGAGTGTTAATCTTCTTTCAAGAAACAGGTTTCAGGAATTATTCTAGAATGTATCTGATTCATTAATTTTGTTATTATCTGATACAAAATTTGGATTTCAATCCTTTTTCTTATTACTTTTCTTTATTGTTATTACTAAATTCATATAATGAATGTAAAGAGATTTGCATGCCCCATTTTCAAGTATTGATAGCAAGTGAAAGGTAGAATACTAGCTATTAGCTAAAAGGTGGCACTTGGTGAGATGACTTGGACTTATATTGTATCTGGACCTCTAAAGCAGATACTTGAATTGACTCACATAATCAAGTAAAGTACTTACTATTTCCTTTACAAAATAGGAAGTAATAAATTTTAGAGTTTTACTGATCAAATGTTATAAAAATCTTTCAGTCTTGGTTGTAAACTTTCATTCTATAAAAATCTTTCAGTCTTGGTTGTAAACTTTCATTCACTCTTTTCTGAAATGGCGATTGGAAATCTCACAGTGATTTTTCCCTGTGGCTTTCTACACCTGTCTCAGAAGAAGAAAGTGGTCTGCATTTACTAAATTTTTTATTTTATTTCTAGTTGACAAAGTCTCAGAACTCTGGGTGTGTGTATTAATGCATAGCCATGTACTTAGTTTCAAAATCATTGAGTTTATACTATACTCATAGGCAGAAGCTTAGTGTAATTGTTGTCATAGAGGTTTCATCTAGCACTTAATAGAAACAGATGCAGAGATCCACAGCCCAACATTAAATGGGCATAAATCAGTCACATGTAGACTTCCTGCTTGTCAGTGAGTCTCTGTGAATGGCTTTGAGCCCAGGTTTGTTGATTTTTTGGGTTTTCTTTTTTTTTCTTCTTAAAAAAACATTTATTTATTTATCTATCTATTTATTTATTTATTTATTACATATACAGTGTACAGAAAAGGATATCAGATCTCATTATAGATGGTTGTGAGTCACCACGTGGTTGCTGGGAATCAAAATCAGGACCTCTCGGAGAACAGTCAATGCTCCTTACCTCTGTGCCATCTCTCCAGCCCCTTATTGTGTTTCTTTAGTCATTTTTTTCATTATGAACAAAGAAGTCACACTTTCTATCCTTGTATATCATTATTCAAGGTCCCTTCCCCCTCCCACCACATCATGTCATTCTCTCTTCTCCACAACTCCCCATCCCCACCCTAGGCAGGCAGCAGATGGTCCCAAGGTCCCATTGTTCTAATATTGCTTAGTTCAGCCTCCACTCCTGGCAGATCCAGTTTTCTCCCCCCAACATCAAGACTGAGTCAGGTGTTCCTCTAGGCAGAGTGGGATCCAAGGAGTCAGTACAAGGTGTTTCTGATCCGAAGCTGTTCAGTGGTTGTGGTTTGCAGCTTGGGAATGCTTTACTTTTTTTGTTTGTTTGTTTTTTGTTTAGAGTCCACTAATGAGTGAGTATATCTCCTGCTTATCTGTCTGGGTTTGCGATACCTCGCTCATGAAGAAATTCTCCAAATCTATCCATTTGCCTTCAAATTTTAAGATATCCTTTTTTTCTTACTGCTGAGTAGTACTCCATTGTGTAGATGTACCACAGTTTGTTAATCCATTCTTCAGGTGAGGGACATCTAGGTTGTTTCCAGGTTCTTGCTATTACAAATAATGCTACTATGAACATAGTTGAGCTAATGCCTTTGGAGGGTGACTGTGCATCTTTAGGGCATACACCCAGAAGTGGTACTGCTGGGTCTATCAAGTTTAAAGTGGCTGGTTTTATGTTGAAGTCTTTGATCCACTTGGTTGGGTTTTCTTGAAATGACCTTGACTCTTCTTGCTCCAATAATCCTTCAGCATGATTCCCTAAACTTGGCTAGATATTTTGCTATGGATCTCTGAATCTCTTTCCGTTAACTTCTGGATAAAGTCTCTTAGATGCCAGTTGGGCTAGACATCAATCTATGAGTATGGCTGAATATCTTTAGGCATCCATAAATTGACATTTTTTCTTCAGTCATCTTTGGCATATGGACACCAATAATTAGTCTTAATAGACTATGGTGAAAACAAGAAGAGAGCATGGGAGCTAGAGAGGTGACCTAGCAGTTAAGGATACTTACTACACGTCCGAACGATAAAAGTTCAGTTCCTAGCATCTGCATCAGACGTGTCTCAATTACCTTAGCTCCAAGGGATCTAATTCCCTCTTCTGGCTTTTTCAGGTGCACACATACATGTGACATTCACACACAGACACAAATAAAATAATAATGCATCTTCAGAGAAGAGATGCAGTTAGGTGGAAAACAAGGTTTTTAGGGCAGCTAGTAATGAAGGAGTAAGTGCTGTGGTGTGAGTTGGACATAATTGCAACACAATGTACACTTGTATGAACTTAACAATGATCGTTTATATTAACGTATGGTGAGAATGCATTCCTAAATAAGAATTATCCATGTATTTCATGATTTAATTCTTATTGACATCTACTAGTTAAAATATAGGTCTTTTTCATGGTAATATAGCTATTTTACTACTTAATATTAAAGTCTTGTGGTCTTATTGTTCAAATGTTAGAAAGAGATAAGTTAAATTTTTAAATCTAAGTTTATCTTATAATAGGAAATCTAATACATTTTTTGTGGACATTTCTCACCCATTTACCTCTTTTTATTTTATTTTTTTGGAATTCCACCAATAGTTCCAGATATAATGAAGCAGCTACCGAATTGTATCATGATGATCAATTTGTATTTGGTACCAATTAGGAGACCTATCCCTGGACAAGATTAATTCTTTCTCTCTAAGCAGATCCTTTTCTAGACAGTGGGACCCTTTCATATTTTCCCTATCTGTGTTAGCATGCCCATTGATACTATTGTTCAGGTCTAGTTTAGGCACCCATACTATTGGGAAATCATGTATCTACCTTCCTTTTCAATCTTAAAGCAGAGTTCCTAATCCTATGGTTCTTTCTGCCTTTTTTTCCATGATAACCTGAGACCCATGAGAAGGGCCTGTGCTGATAGTATCTATTGTAGATCACATGATCTACTACTAGATCCACTAATAGATGAATAATGACCTGATTTGCTTCTATAAAATGTCTTCCAGTTGTTCTAAAGTGAAGTATATTTGAGGATCAGTGTGAGAAACATTTATCTGTTGATTAAATGAAGAAATTTGAATGCAATTTGGAATTATGGTGATCTAATAATATAAATCAGGCATTAAATCACTTAATAGCCTCTGTTCAGATTCAAGATTATTTATCCATATATATTTGTGTGTGATATGTTATTTATATGTGGTATATGTATATATATGATTATTCAATTTTACACAAGAACATGTTTATCTGCAATACACATACATACACATTCACTCTGTAATAATTTATTCTATTAACCAATTTCTGATGGTTTCTAATAATTAAAACTCACAAATGAAAGTCATTCAACTGAAGTATTTTTAGTAATATTATTTATGACACATCATTTTAATTACAACCCAACTTGAAGCAATTTATTTTTCAAAGGAAATGCATGTACACAAGTTTACATTGAATTTGTTTTCAGAGAGAGAAGTGTTTTTAAACCTCTTAAAATTTTAATAACCACAATTTAGGTTGGTGTGTCTTACTGCATAGGTCTTTAAGCATCTTACATTTAATATGTATTCAATTCAGTGACTTAAAAATAAGGAATGTTTGCACATTGTTTTCAATGTTTCTTATAGGTTATTAATAGGGTAAAAAGTCTACTTATGAAGTTTTGTAACGTGACTAATACTATCTGGATAATTTAGGCTAGAAATTAACTATAAGCAATAGGATTTTTATACATCATAACAAAATAGCTCACTCTCATAATGTACAACACCATATAACTTGAAATTCATAAGACCAGAAACTGGTAAATACCTGCCATCTGAAAGGCTCACAAAAGGGCTTTGCATTAAGTGTGATATTAACACATGAAGCACTTAATTGTGACTTTTTCTTACTTAATCTATTTCTGAGTGTCTAATCAACATTTAAAATTTCTTGATAGGGCAAAAGAGATATCATATAAGGCTTTTCTTTGAATCCACAATTTTTTTTTTTTACTGCCTCTGTAATAGACATTGACCTAAGTCTTGTCCTTGCCACAGGCTGTGAAAGATGGAACTTTGAAGGTTTCCTTTTTTTCAATCCAATAAGGCATGGTCGGAGGAAGAGACTAAGCCCCCTCCCTTTAAATGTAATAAACTTCCAAGCTGAGAAAAGCACAGTGGTATAATAAAATCCTTAATCTTTCCATATTCTCCTTGATATTCTAAATAGAAGCTGAGATCAAAACGTTAGGACAATAACATATGAATCAGCTTAGCATTTAAGAACATGCATTATTAAAAGGTGTTAAAATGTCATATCAGAAGACCTACATTATCATTGTTTTAAAGGTTAGCTGCATTACATATGTTCTTAGATTACTAAGAATTCTATGAAATCTAGCTACATACACATATGTGTTTATTTTCATTTCTGTAAATGCATATATTCTCTATCTGTGACGATGCATTTACACACTGACTCATATATATTTTTATTGGTGTGTTTAAAATAAATATACCAATTAATTCATATATCTTACATTTATATATGAAGAAAGGGAAAAGATATGGGCAGAGAACAGAAAGAACAGGATGGGAAGAGCAAATGATAGACTCTATCTTTGATAATAGCCAATCATCAGTCCTATCTAGGTAGGAAGGAACCTGAATGAATGCAGTGATTTTGTAAATTGCCTTTATAACCCATGAACCAGGAAAATATAGGAATGCTTTTCTAGTCTTTTGGCCAAAAGTGGTTGTTGGCTACACATCATCCTATTTCCTTTGACCCCTCCATTAAGTCTGAGTGGCACTTCACTTTCATGTCTTACTTTATTTTATCCTAGCACTCCATAAAGATACATACTATGCTCTGTATGTTGTGGATAATAAAAATAAGGGTTTGAATAACTTATATAATGGCATGCTGCTGCCTTTTCTACCCACAGAGTGCTTGATTTCCACAGCATTTTCAGGGGTTGTCAGTAGAAATTTGGATTACTTACTTTCAGAGAGAGAGAGAGAGAGAGAGAGATCAGGATGGGGAAGGAAGTTTGAACAAGAGGATACATGAATTTAAAAAGTCAGACATTATTCTATAAAAAAAGAAATAGATTACTGGGACTGGAGAGATGGCTCAGTGGTTCATAATACTGACTTCTCTTCCAGAGGACTTGGGTTCAATTCCTTACATCTATAGTAGTTAACTCCAGTCCATAACTTCAATTTGAAGGGCTTCAAAGACCTAATTTGGGCACCTGGACAACAAGTATACATGAAATGCACAGCTATACATGAAGTATAAAACACCCTACACATAAAATAAAACAATTTTTAAAATATTTTTAATTTTAAAAATGTTTAAATTTTATTTTAAAAATAAAAATTATTCTATTGGTAACTACCACTGATCTGAAAAATAAGTATCACTAAAAATATTGAAACTACCTTTCTATTATTTTTAACTTCTTTTAGATTTATGTATTTTATCTTATGAGTATGAATATTTGTCTGCATGTATATATGCACATCATTTACATGCTTGGTTTCTGCAGAGGTCTGTAACTGGAGTTGCAGATGTTTGTGAGCTACTATGTAGGCACTGAGGAAGAAACCTGGATGTTTTCAAAAGCAGCAGTTGCTCTTAACCACAGAGTCAACTCCTTACCTTGAATCTGCACTTATTTGTTTATGCAAACACCCGGGTTATGATTGAACCCCAGATTGTTGACAGCAGAGTCCTCACTAGATGACCTGAGTTTGAATGTGGCCCAATGTAATAGCAGCATCATTATAATCTGGGTTTCCTGAGATGTAAAATCCTCTCATACACTAACAGAATTTCTAGAAGACACTAGATAAAATAAAACCAAGTTTTGTTCTTCAGGATTACATGCATGTTCACCACTCTATTTACATCGTATTTTATTTAGAACTCTATTAAGTAACTTCCATCAATCAGGCTTTTATACTAAACTTTAAAATGTAAAAGTCACATATGACACCTGATCTTTGACAAAGAGGCCCAAAATCCTCAGTGGAAAAGATATAGTATCTTTAACAAATGGTGTTGGAATAGATGGATGGTAGTGTGTAAAAAATGCAAATAGATCCAAACCTATCACTCTGCATAAAACTCAAATCCAAGTGGATCAAAGACCTCAACATAAACCCAGCCACTCTCAACCTGATAAAAAAGAAAGTGGGAAATAACCTTCAAAGAATTGGCACAGGGGACCACTTCCTAAATATAACACCAGTGGCACAGACACTAAGAAGAATCAATAAGTGGGACTCCTGAAAGCCAAGGACACTGTCAATAAGATCAAATGACAGCCTACAGAATGGGAAAAGATTTTCACCAACCCTACCAGTGATAGAGGACTGATCTCTAAAATATATAGACAACTCAAAAACAAGAGCCCAAACCCATGAATAACCCAATCAAAAAATGGAGTTCAGAACTAAAAAGGAATTCTCAGCAGAAGATTACAAATGGCTGAAAGGCACCTGAAAAAGTGCTCAAGATTTTTAGCCATCAGAAAAATGCAAATCAAAACAACTTTGAGATACCACCTTACACCTGTCAGATTGGCTAAGATAAAAGACATAGATGACAGCCTATATTGAAGAGGTTGTGGAGCAAGGGGAACACACCTCCATAGTTGTTGGGAGTGCAAACTTGTTTAGTCACTCTTGAATGGAGTATGATGATTTCTCACAAAACTGGGAATCAATCTCCCCAAAGACACAGCAATACCACTACTGGGCATATACCCTAAAGATACACATTAGCACTCCAAAGGCATTAGCTCAACTACGTTCATAGCAGCATTATTCATAATAGCAAGAACATGGAAACAACCTAGATGTCCCTCAACTGAAGAATGCATTAAAAAAACTATGGTACATTTACACAATGGAGTACTACTCAGCAGTAAACCAAAATGATCTCCTTAAATTTGAAGGCAAATGGATGTATTTGGGGAATATCCTCCTGATTGAGGTCCCACAAACTCAGAAAGATAAACATGGAATGTACTCACTCATTGGTAGATTTTAAACAAAAAAAGCTAAGCATGTCCAAGCTGCAAACCACAACCACTGAACAGCTTAGGATCTGAAGCATCTTGTACTGGCACCTTGGAGCCCATTTCATCCAGAGAAACACCTGACTCATTCTTGATATGGGGATGAGGAAAGCAGATTTGTCTGGAGTGGACTAAGCCACCTTGTGACCTTGTGACTTCGTGCCCTTGCTGGGGAAGAGATAAACTGATGGAGGGAACAGTGGGTTACTGGGAGAGGTGGGAAGGCAAAGGGAGTCTGAACAAGGGCATACATGTATTAAAAAAATAAAGTAAAAACAATAAAACTTAAAAAAAGAAGTCACATATGAAGACTTGTCTGAGTTGCAGATTTTCTAGAGACAAAGGGAAGAATAGGTAACTTAAATGGATGTACCATTGCATTGGCACATATGATATTGCTGCATTCTTATTCTCCTAATATCTAACAGGAGAAATTAGGGGATTATAGTTGAGATGTCCATCATCACACTAATAGAAAGTAGCAAGGGGAAGGATGTGTTTGGTACTCTTGTTTGAAAAACTATCTTCTTTTTGTTTATATTTTTAGTATAATAAATTACATTGAAAACCCAAAATCCTACCTATTCAAATTTCACAATTGCAACTGGAAGTAGTATCAATGGAGTATGAAAAGTCAAAAGGTTAGGAGAGTAAGCAATTAATTATTATAGTAATAAATTTAATTTTGTTGATAAAAAGAAACCATACTGGAAGGTTATAATCAACACCTTTACTGGCCTAAAATTATCCACTAAATGGTGAAGTGTTTATTTCACCAGTAGAGGAACTTCAAAACACTGTTTTTCTTCCTGCTGTTTTGAATATAAAATGTAATTCATGGGATCATGAGTTTAATGTGTGGTACCTAGCTGTTGACACTAATTTAATATGCAAAAGAAATCCTAAAAAATGGAGATATATATAGAGATAGATATATCCACTTTTAATAGTATGATGGAAGCATGCTCCCAGCGGGGCAAAGTGTTATGTCTGAGTCCCAGTCTCTTCTTAGCCACCATACCACCTTGAAAAGTATGTCATTTGAGTCCCTCCCTTCTCCTCCACCCAGGTAACCCTGAACTCACACTTTTAAAAACATGGGCTAAACTGAGCACCCACCTTTAGCTTTTTCAAATATTTTTGTTTCTGCCAAGTATTTTATCAATACTTGCCAATAGAAAGTCTGACTAATATACTTCCATTTTGTAGATATGTTAAAGAAAGTACAGAAACTCAAGTAGTATGTTACACAAATCCATACAGTAATGAGAAAGCTTTAGAAACCACAGTCTGAATGTGTTAATCACAGAATAGCGACTGTAATGATTAATTTCAATCATCAACATCACTGAATTCACAATGACCTACACCAGTATACAAGCCTCAGAGTGTATCTATAAAGGCATTTCTAAAATATATAAAGTCATTTGGATTATCTAAGTGGGTAAGATTTATTCTGAACCTGGGCAATACCCTCCCTTAGGGTAAGAGACCAGAGGGGATAAAAAGGGAAAAAGAAAATGACCAATAAGTGTGAACATCCTGTTTTTTTCCTGGCTCCCACGAGTGACATAATCTCTGTGCCATTACTTTCCCACATGTAAAACCATGATCTAAAATAAACTTATTTATTTTTTATACCTTATGTGAGTTGTTTTCTCAAAATTGCAAAATAAATAACAGCATTTTAGTACCAAGAGAGATAGAGATATAGATTATATAATCTTAACCATATAGTCTTTTAGCTTCAGGAAATCAATTGTGGAAAAATTAGGCAAATTTTGGAGATGATTGCAGTATGATCTTTCTGTCTGGTCTATCTCCACTCTTCATACCTCTCAGCCACCACTTATCTGGACCAGCAATCCCAAATCCCAAAGAAACACACAGACACTCATACTAATTTCCTCCTGTTTGGTCTATATCTCAGACATTGCTAGCTAGCTTTTTCATTTTAATTCAACCGATTTCCAATCATCTCTCTTGCCACATGGCCTGTGTCTTGCCTATTTCAATACGTCTTGTTTCTTGGGTGGTTAGATCACATCTCTGTCTGACTCTGCCCTCCTTCTACTATCTTATGCTCCAATTTTCCACTTACTTCTAAGGTGCCCGCCATTGGCCAAAACATTTCTTTTATTTTACAGCATACAGAAAGACATTCCCACATCAGATGTTGCATAGAAAAATATTTCTATTTTGCAAGCAGAGTTTAGTTAGTGAATTATATTGGTAACTATATATATATTGGTAACAGATTATATTGGTAACAATAACCATTAAATATGAGATTTCAGATGGAATGAGTACTGGGAAATGGACCTACAGTTTATGATGTTTACTGTTAGTTGTAATCTTAACAGAATGTAGGGTCATCTGGGAGATGAGCTTCTTGTCCATGCATTCAGGAGATTGCCTTAATTATGTTAACTCATATGGGAAAACTCATGTTAACTGTAAGAAGACCGAGGCTATTTCTAGAGAGATAGTGAGCATTCACTTACTTTGTTTTGTTCGTGATTATGTGAACAATGTGACCAGCTGATTCAAGCTCATAATTTCTGGACTCTTTCATCATAATAACCACCTTCTAGAACTCTGAATGAGCACAAACGTTTTATCACTTTCATTGTTTTTTGTCAGGGTATTCTATCATGACAAAGGGACATGAACCTAAAGTAAGACCATCTATGTTATATGTTGTCAAACAAAAATAAAATAATGTTCTAACCAAACAACCTTGCCACATTATGCCCCCATTAGTGTAAAAATTGAAGGAATCTGAGATTGAAGATCAATAATTTGTTGAGGAAAATATAAAACATCCCCACTATACTATAGTGAGAATCTGGATCATAAATCAGGGTACAAAGATATAAAAACATACAGTTTAAAAAAAAAAGTTCCTGTAAAAGTTGGAAGTAAAGAATTCATAGCTTTTGAAGGCATTAGTATTTCGCCTTGGTATAAAATCTCAAGTAATTCTCAAGTGCATAGTCAGTTTGAATGATGTTGATACTTATACATTAGCAAGCTATGGCTCAAGAAGCCTCCATTACCCTTGAACCTGGGTAGCCATGTTAATAATCTACATGATACTAGATTTTGAGGCATTTACAATGGTTCTTGAATGCTTCCATTCTAAGGAAAGCCTTAGAAGCTAAGGAAAAAAAGTAAATGTATGAATCTGTAATGATAAAATGTAATGTGTATTGAGACCTTGAAAGACAAAAAACTACAAAAATGTAAAATAATTTGTAAAAAAAAAAAAAAGCCAGCCCAAAGGCCATGTTGGAGAATAACAGACTTCATGAAGAATGTTATAGTTTACATCAAAACACCACATGCCACATGTCAGAAATAGAACTGCTCAATTTTGTGTTTTCCCTGACAAATTTCAGTCATGCTAGGTTGATCCTTCCCTTGCTGGTATTTATTTATTTTTAGAGGAGTGGGGACAACATTGTCTCATGGAATTATATGACTTTCCATTTTTCAATATATATGTTTTTTAATTTTACAAACACTTAAAATACTTACTTTGAATCTTAGAAGAGATTGTAGACTTAAACTTTTAAAGAATATGGGAACTGTTAAGCTTTGAGGCTGCTTGAGTATCTTACATCTCTATCCCTATACTAGAAACTAAGGAGCCAAGAACTATGACTACATCTTCAGAGACCTTGAACACCACCAAAAACAAAACAAAACAAACAAAAACAAACTTTCCTCAATGAGCAGTTTATGTCAAGTATTTTGTGACAAAGATGCAAAGTCTGATTGACAAGACAACTTATGTTGTGGTAAAACAAAACAAAACAAGCCAGTTTCTGAATGGATAGCAATGCAGTATATTGCTGTAATTAAAATATTTCATTAAATACAAGGTTAAGTTTAGCTAGATTAAAATCAGCTACATGTAATATCTCTAAGTCAATATATTCACAGAATCAGTTATACTATCACCTATATTTACAACTTGGCTATTGTAGAATTTTATTTTAACCCTGTAAAAATGTGTTACATTTGTTTATGTTGTATTTGTTTAATTATGTGAAGGTGTGTTGCATTTGTTACCCTTTGCCTGCCTAAGGTACCTAGTTGGTCTACTAAAGAGCTAAATAGCTAGCAGCTAGGCAAAGAAAACATAGACAGGGTTAACAGGCAGAGAGAATAAGTAGGAAGAGAAATCCAGGTTCAAGAGAAAAAAAAGAACTGGAGGACAGAACTAGAGAGAAAAAGAGGGACGTTCGTGGAGCCATAAGCCAGGAAGTCCCCAGAAAGACAGATGCTACAGGAAGCAAGTAAGACACACAGAAAGAAAGAAATATAAAAAGCAGGGAGACAAAAAACGGTAGAGAAGAACTGATTAATTTAAGTTAAAATAGCCAGAAATATGCCCAAGCTAAACTGAGCATTCATAACTAATAAAAACCTCCACAATATTCATTTCATGATTTGACCTGATAGTGGTGAAAAAGAAAAAGCCTGGTACACCTGTTATTTAGAAATTAAGTTTCTCAGATCACAGACTGCATATCTGTCTGAGATATGTAGTAATATCTTTTCAAGGAGGAAAAGAAAGAAAACAAGAAAGCAAGCAATTTGCAAGACTTTCTTACTGGGTTTGCTCTCAAGGAGTTCCCTGATCAATTAGTTTCCTTCTGAAACTTTCAAACCCAAATAACCCCCCTTATTGGTTTCAATAACTTTTACTCAATGGTCTAATGCCCAACCAGTGAGCTGTCTTTTAACAAGACGTAGCTAGTAATTGACTTAGGAATAAAGTGACAAATTGATAAACTGTTGCTCTTCCTTCTGGTAAAAAAAAAAAAAAAAATAGGTAAGCAAAAAAGTTCACATTTTCTTTCTCACTCTTTTATACTTGCATTTTTTTCTTTCTCTCAATTGCATTTAGATTGGCATGGAGGAAAGGAAAGGAACTGGGTTCACTTGAAAAGCACATGCACTTCTCAGTTAGGAAGAATGAGATCAAATAATGACACCACTTCAAAGCCATGACTGTTACCATGGGACCAAACCTTTGAGAAATACAATCTTCTCATCCTGATGAATGACTGTGACAGGGACTGCTTCACTGGGAAGCAAAAAAGAGAACAATTTCAGGTTCTATGCAACTAGAGTCCAGAGCTCGGAATGTGCACATTTCTTTTTAATTTGGCCAAACACTGCAGATAGAAGGGAATTCTTGCCTGTGCTTACTTATTTGGGTCAAAATGGATTTAGTAAAAGGTTGTCAGATGTTCTGATCTATGGGGAAACTATCAGTCCTTATAATTAGAAACAAGCCAATAATAAATAGGAACATCTGTGTTATTCTTCACAGAGAACACCAAATATGTTTTCTTTTTCCTACCCCCAATTCCCACTTTCCCTTTTGGTAAAAGGCATTGACATATATCAGGAAGCAGCTGCATAGATTCTGGCAATTTGACAGTTTGGGGCCGCTTGTCCCTGTCTCTTTATTCCTGCCACAGTCATTCTTCAAAATAGTCTCCTTGCAACAATGAAAAAAAAAAAATAAGCAGGTAGTGTCTTTTTCAGCTCCCATTTTTCCCCTATGTTTTAAGAAATTAGACCCTAGAAGCATGGCTATATCATCATAAGTAACACTGCCATGGAGATATTATCTGACATCCTGTCAGCCAGTTCTTTGTCAGGTGCCAATAATAGCAGTGAACACATACATGTACATACAATATGAGTCAAACAACATGACCACAATAACAGTTAGCTAGTCAGCACCTCAGAAAATATGAAATCAAGTGGTTTAAGTGGAGGTAGATTTCATGCATGTCTTACTTAATCTTTTAAAAGTTTGTCAAGAATCAGTTCAGAAGGAATCTATGTACAGTACATGGACATTTAATATTTGTTAAATGTATGTGGATGTTGCATAGAATTTTATTGAATGTAGTTACATTTAAATTCATGAGATGTGATATCATTTCAAATTAAACATCTTGAATTTTTATTAAGAAATATTTTAATTCTATCACAATGTTTCTAGTATCCAACCCTTAATGCAGTTTCAACTTGGTTGATTTTGTTTGTTTGTTTTACCACAACTCTTTCTTACAGCTCACTGAAATCATAGCAATCTTTTCTCAGATATCTTACATTTCAGAGTATAATAAGAATATGGTTGCTTGAAGAAAATCTCCTTTAGCCTTCTGTTTAATTTCTAAAGGAATCAGCAAAGCTGATTCCTTATGGAATATGGCAATATGTTTGCTTTCTTCCTTCCTTCATTTTTACACCAGTTTCTGTACAGCCACCTATTGTAGCATCTTTGTTCATCTTTAAAGTGTAAAAATGCAAATGATATGCTAATCCCCTCAGACTGAAGGTGCTGAGGTGTTATAGCTAGTGAATCTGTGAAGAAGTCTCAGCAGCAGGTTGAATAAATTAGTTGAAACTAAGTAAGTCATAATGAAACATCAGAAGATATTCATCTGTGCCTGTCTTCATTTACATAACATATCATTCTCCAAGTTCATTGATTCATTCATACAGGTTAGAATTTTCTTACGTTGTTAATGCTAAAATATATGTCACTGTACATATGTATAATATATGTTCTTGATCCATTAATTTGTTAATGGGGACTCTTATTTCAACATTTCTGCTATTTTGTACAATGCTGTAGTGAAGGCAACATAGGACTCTCCTCAAGAAACTCTTTTCATATCTTAAGGCAAGGTACACACATAGGGTTGCATGATTGTATATAGTTTCCTCCCTTCTTATTTGATTTGTGGAGAAGAAAGAATGACCTGATGTGGTGGAAGGGGGAAGGGACCTTGAATAAGGATATACAAGGTTAGAAAGTGTGACTTATTGTTCATAATAATAACAATAATATAAGGAAAAAAATTTCTTTATATTTTGAGGATCTCATCTACATACAGAATCTAAAATGGTTCCAATACATAAAAATAGATTAAAAGAAAAAGTAGTAGCCATAGCTGTGATAGAAAAGAGTTAGATGTTGGTCAAAGTATATTATTAAGTTTCAGTTGGCCAAGAAGAATCGATCAGCCAGAGCTATTGTACACTGTGGAGTCTATACTTATAAGAAGACTTACCCTTGTTAAGAGCTAAGAAAAGACTTCCATCACAAAACAGTGACTATGTAATAAAGGTTACTATTGCATAGTTATGGTGCAAGGCTTCTGTAAGTGTAGTTTGTAGAGTGGCTCTCTCAGGAAAAGAATTTAAAGTGAGTCAAGCTGAGCTGGCATTTGAAGCCCACTAGGAGATGGTATAAGCTACACAAAGAGATACAATCTGTCCAGAAGGCCTGGGGTGTGCATAGTCAAAGAGAACTGGCCTGCATGAAGTTCATGATAAACAACCATGTCTGAGAAAGGAGCGGGATAATAGACCAAATTAAGAAGGCATGGACAAATTCTGGCTCTAAATTATTAGGGTGACTCCTCTTAAAACTACATTTGAACTAATAATGGGATAACTTTGACACTGACTACAAAATAACGATTCTTATAAATGTGGTAATTCAAGACCAGGTCAGGTGTTCTTCTGGAGGGAATAGGCTCCAAGGTCCTATTCCAAGGTGTTTCAGATCCCAAGTTGTTCAGTGGTTGTGGTTTGAAATATGAGAATGTTTTGATTTTTCTTTAAAGTCCACAAATGAGTGGGTACAACCCCTTTTTACCTTTCTGGTTTTGTGATACCTCGATCAAGAGGATATTCTCCAAATCCATTCATTTGCCTTCAAATTTGAGGATATTATTTTTCTTACTGCTGAGTAGTACTCAATTTCATTGATGTACCACAGTTTGTTAATCCATTCTTGAGTTGAGAAGCATCTGGGTTGTTTCCAGGTTCTTGCTATTACGAATAATGCTGCTATAAACATAGTAGAGCTAATGCCTTTGGAGTGCTAATGTGCATCTTTAGGGTATATGCCCAGGGTATTACTGGATGCTTGGGGAGATTGATTTCCACTTTTCTGAGAAACTGCCATACTGCATTCCAGAGTGGCTGAACAAGCTTATACTACCACCAACAATGGAGGAGTGTTCCCCTTGCTCTGCAACCTCTCCAAAATAGGCTGTCATCTATGTCTTTTATCTTAGCCAATCTGACAGGTGTAAGGTGGTATCTCAAAGCTGTTTTGAATTGCATTTCTCTGATGGCTAAAGATGTTGAACACTTTTTCAAGTGCCTTTCAGCCATTTGTAATTTTTCTGCTGAGAATTCTCTTTTTAGTTCTGAACCCCATTTTTTGGATTGGATTATTCAAGGGTTTGGTCTCTAGTTTCATGAGTTCTCTATATATTTTAGAGATCAGTCCTCTGTCACTTTCCGGGCTAGTGAAAATCTTTTCCCATTCTGTAAGCTGTCGTTTTGTCTTATTGATTGTGCCTTTGGCTTTACAGAAGCTTCTCCGTTTCAGGAGATCCCACTAACTAATTATTGTTCTTAGTGTCTGTGCTATTAGTGTTATATTTAGGAAGTGTTCACCTGTGCCAATTTGTTGGAGGTTATTTCCCAATTTCTCTCTTTCAAGTTCAGTGTGGCTGGGTTTGTGTTGAGTTCTTTGCTCCAATTTCATTTGCATTTGTTTTGGGTGATAGGCTTGGATCTATTTGCCTTTTTCTACACACTACCATCCAACTATGCCAACACCATTTGTTAAAGATACTATATTTTTCGCACTGAGTATTTTGGGGCTCTTTGTCAAAGATTAGGTGTTCATAGGTTTTGGGGTTAATGTCAGTATCTTCAATTTAATTCCATTGATCCACAATGGCCTGGAGTGCAGGCTGAAAAATACCACCTTGGGACCTTGGAACCTCCTGCCCATGCTGGAGAGGAGACAAGAAAATGGGGAGAAGAGTGCCTGGGAGGGGCAAGAGGGGGAAGGGTGTTTGAACAAGGGGATACATGGATAAAAAAATGAGACTTTATTCATAATAAAAAAGGAAAAAAAACACACAAAAAAATAAATGTAGTCATTCAACCTTTAAATATGCATATTTATGCACAATAATTTTAATTGTCATGCACAACTACAGTCAAATGTATTACTAAAAATTTCATTATAATATGATAAGTTTATGTTCACAGGGTTCTGACTAAAGATCAAATTGTAGTTATTTTCATAATTTGAGTATAATGACTTGCATAAAAGATATCATAAACCTTATAAAATTGGCTCAAGTTGTGAACTTTTTAGTGCTGTTGGTGACATAATACACTGATAATGTATTATCTGTGTGAATAAATGCATGCTAGAGGAGGAAGTAAAATTTAAATTTAGAGAACACACCTATATATTATAATTTCTAATATAAATCATTTTGAATGCTTTTCAGTAAATATATTCCTAACCAATTTTTAAGTAAATACATCACATTTGCTTTACCATATTGAAAGTTATTAATAAAGCATTAATAATAGTGCCAAATACAGAAATTCTTTGATTTGGAATTTTTATTATATTGTGTAATGTGCAATTTGTTATTATAAGAACATATAATAATCTAGAAAAAGCAGCACTTTTTGTGACCTGAGAAACAAAATAACATAGGTATTGTGTTAGGGATTTTCTTATTAATAATTTTAGAGTTCTCTTTATATTGGCATCCCCATAGCAATAAGCTGTAGCTTGCTGTATCTGGATTTTGTTTTCACTAGTTTTGTTTTCCAATCACGGGGAGTGTTTCATCAAATTCAGTACCCCAGGCATCAAAATATATTGAAGGATCTATGGTGAACTTTAGATGAAAAAGCTTGATCCAGTGTGAGTTTCAGAAAATAATGAGTATTATAAAATTATAGAGGGAGCACACTAGTGAGGATTATATAAAGCATAAAAAGCAGGCCTAACATGTAATTAGTGTAGGGGGAAGACACAATTTAAAAACAGCTCTAAGGTGTATTGTTATACAAACCTGAATTTATTAAATCAGGTTCAGTCATCTATTCAATATATCTGTGATTAATTAGCATTAGGATAACTTATAAAGCTGTAAACCTCTTTTCTTTTTTTGAATATCTATGAAACATCTTGTGGCTGCTGGCAAAAAGAACCAACTTCCTTGTGGACCTCTGCAAAGTAAGCCTCTTCTCAGAGGACCAGAATTTAGGTCATCAGCATTCTGCCCAAATGTATTTGATATTATTTATTTATTAATGCAACTTGTATTTTTCATTCACAATGACTGTAAGGTTTATGATTTTGTGAAATTATTACTGAGCACACTTAAAGTCCTCTTGTCATTGCTTGATATTTTTCAATGTTCATTTTTTTGTAGTAACTTTAACAATATAATTATACTACACAGTAAGAGTAAGAGTCACCAAACCTGTGTAAAGCCTCTCTAGAAATAAGCAGATTATGTGACCTGAACAGAATTGAAAAGACAGTTATGAGTCCAATTTTAAATCTGGTCTTCTTATATACACCTATCACTTACCATTGTCCAATTGGTGCTTATTTTAAAGCATCTAACAATGAATGATCCTGGGAAAGCAACTTTGCTACACTTTTACCAATGTGCCTGACAATGCATTCTGGGGATACGTATTAGCTACAGGGAAAGGACCATCCATCCTGCTGTAATTTGCTTCCCCAAACAGGCTGTCCTTATGTGCTTTCTCTGCCTGATGATGCTGTTTGTGGGGTTTTGTTATTTTTTCCATGTAAATCTTCTCTTATGACTCTCCCTTACTTTCTACAATCAAGTATTCCTTTGGCTGGCTTTGTAGTGAATACCTGTTTTGCTCCTGGGGATTCCTCATATCCATGAGTCAAGCAGTTTTCAGTGTGTCCTATTTCACTAGGCAATTTTGTGCTGAAAACATAACAATATATCTCATTGGAGTTGAACAGAAACCTTTTCATTTTTTATTCAAAATATGGGTAGTTTTAGCAATAATCAAAGGCCTTAATTTTGTTATAAATTATCAATAATATCTAGCTTCCAGGAACATTGGGTAGATATAGTGCACTTAAAATTACCAAAGAATTGAACTTTTCAAGTGGAGATACATGATATATGCAAATGTATATTCATGTATATCTTCATAAATACTGTCAAACATGTATATATCCATTTGTGTTTTTTTTCACAAGAATCAAGCTACAAATAAAAACAAAGTAATTTCAGAACTCAACAATTCTCTACACATTTCTACCTTGATCATAATATTTTTTGGGCATTTATCAAAATGATGAGACCATAATCTTATTACAAGAAGCCTCCTGCTGATCTATCATTTGCCCTTGGCCCTAATATATGAACGTAAGTAAGAATCGCATACTAGAATCATAAAAAATAAAAGCAGTAAAGTGGCCTAATGATGTCAACATTTAAGTGTGAGAGATGAAATGTGCTAAAATATTTATAATGCTTGGCTTTATTACATTCTACATAAAACATATGTGTACATGTAGACTGAGTTTCAGAAAAAGCAAAATGTCTAATTTACTTCTGGAAATTAAGAGAATAATTACAAATAGTAAAGAAAGATGATATTGTATTCCTGTGATTTGGACCTAGATGTCTTTGCTTATGTTGCACTACAATCATCAAAATATAAGCATCCCATAGATACCATTTTTGTGTGTTTTTTTAAAAGAAAAACAGATACTTGTAGATTTACAGATTCTAGGAAAAGGTACTATAAATGTGTTACTCTCTGTCCATATGAAATTAGACATATTTTCAGAACTTCCCATGAACTTTTTGAAGATATAATATAAAAATAGATAAATAACAGAAAAAGCAAACAGAGCAAAATAGAAGCTCTCCCCTCCCTTCCAATTTGACTTTACACTGTGTCCCTTCATATATGATCTTATTGAGACAAACCAAAATGACGGAATTATTTATCTGTGCCTATTTCTTCCTTACTTTGTTCAGTGTTTTATATTTTCTTCAATTTTCTGGGCAGATACCATAATGCTTGTTGGGTTGTGATTAGTTTATTATTATTCAAAGAACTTTAAAACAGTGTAGGACACTCAAAGTGTGAGGAGACTTCATGTGATAATGGAAAACAAATCAGGGATGCTAATCTTTGTGCATCTGAGGAAATCCTGATTACAAATTCATGCAAACCTGGCACTTGGTGTAAGAGTGAAACAAAGATGAAAGCTTTTCACTGTTGGTTGTCAAAACATTCTTTGAAATTCTCAGGCCTAGAAAATTAGCTAACTATCATCACAGCAGTCTTTTTCCATGAAAGCCATTATTTTCATCTTTTCCTGCATTTCCTATTGAGGAGTTAAGTTTTGAAGCTTCTTCTTTTATAGAAACCAAGCATCATAACACTTACAGTGTGTCTTTATGGGACAGATGTGCCCATCATCACACACAAAAAATGAGGTATGTAATCTCTGGTTAGTTATGATGACACTTCTAGAAAAAAAAAGGCCATTTATTTTTTTTAATAATTCTACTTTGGGTGAGCTGGTGTGCTTCTTACATGGATTAGTGGGACCATGAATGATTGCTCAGGAGAGAATAAATATAGGATGTATTTTTAGTGCCTTAACATGAAATTGTTCTGGGAATGAAAAAAATTCTGTCAAATTTAGAGGAACCTCCTTTATTTCAACATCTAGTAATTCTGTTTTCCTTGTAATTTTATATTAAAAACATACATTTTTTAAGGACATGAATGTTCAATAAAGACTGATAGAATAAGGAAAGAGGAAAATAAACTTAAAATTAATAGGAATATACAATAATAGTTATAATAAAATGTCTAAACCACACTAACCAGTCTTGTACTTCTGGAAGTTTAAAAAAATGCATGTAGCAAAAATTTAAACATTTTTGTTTGCACATAACATCTTTAGACAAATGCTAATGCTTTCAGGTACCCCATAATCTCAATCCAGCACATTACTTCTCTCACAGACAACTTGGCAATCATAAGTTTGAGAAGGGTGTAAATATTCTGGCAAAATTTCTTGCCAGGTGCTTTATTACCTATTCTGAATAAAAGCACAGCACATACAATGTTTGGAGTTCACTTGAGAAATTAGGTACAAGCCATTTGTATCAGTGTTTTTTTTTGTTTTGTTTTTTTTTTGTTTTTTATGCTGACATTTTATGACCTAAACTTATTATTGAAAAAATTACAAGGCTTGTTCTGAGGTTAATGTTTTTGTGAGAACTGGTGGACTGTTGTAATAAGAAATTTCTGTCCCATCTGGCCCAAGATCAGTACTCTCCCACAGCCCCGCTGCTAGTTAGCCCCAAAGAAGGACCCAGATGCTTATATTAATTGCATGCTGTTTGGCCTATGTCTCAGGCTTATTGAGAGCTGGTCTTTGAATATTAACTCAACCCATTTCTATTAATCTGTCTTTCTATGTTGTTTGTGGCTTACCTGTATTCCATTAAACTTGGATGGCTGGATCACATCGCTTGTGACTCTGCCCTCCTTCCCCTGTATCTATGCCTGAAATTCCTGCCTGCTTCTAAGCTGCTCTGCCATAGACCAAAACAATTTCTTAATTATTCAATGGTATTCACATCATATACCAAGACATTCCATATCAGACATTAACCTCCAACACAGATGGTAATCTGTGCTTCTCTGCAAGGGATTCTTAAAAATAAATGTAATAGATAATATTTTCCATTGTATAGTATTTCTTTGTTTTTTGACACTTTGTACAGTAAAGACCATCTACCCCAGGCTATTCGACCCAAACAAATCTAGTTGTACTGTAATACAACCCTAAAGCAGTGTCCAGAATAAGCTTTAAAAGAAGTGATCACATACAGTGAAGACAAAGAACAGTTCTCCTGAAATCTTTTTTCTTTTTGAGAGAGAGAGAGAGGAAGAGATTGAGATTGATTTTACTTTTTAAATATAATTCCTTCTGTTTGGAAAATCATGTTGTAGTATGTTTTCCCCAGACCGTTTTGGGTCTGGGAGGTTTGTGCCCAGAGTTTGTAACCTGACCCTCAGCGGCAGCCCGGAACCCGGTCCGTGGTGGGGGTTTGGACCCTGGTTCGTGCGCCCAACACTTTTGTCCCCCAAAAGAAATGAAATCACACGCTTATATACTTTAACACTGTTGGCCGATGTCTTAAGCACTTTACTAGCTAGCTCTTTCATCTTAGTTCAACCCATTTCCATTAATCTTCCCACCAGTGGCCACGGCCCGTGGCTCACCTGTTTCTCCTCCATGCTGCTTCTTCGGGGATGGATGGCGACTGGCAAACTCCACCCTTCTTCCTACCTGGCTGCCTCTGATTCTCCACCCACTGCTATGGTGCTCTACACAGGCCAAAACAGTTCTTTATTCACAGTACACAGAGAACATTCCTACCACAAAATCATATGATGACAATTTGATACATATGTATTTTCTATTGTATAGGTAAACTTCCTACCAGTCAGATAATTTATTAATATCCTATGCCACTCATTTACAAGTATCATGTCAATATTGCTCACAGCATAGATCTACCTAATAAATTCTATAAAACATGCTTCCTACAATTAACATTTCTCACTTCTTTGGCACATGAGCTTTCATTCATTTGCACTTTATTCTTTGGGCTTCTGATGAATAATTTCCTATTTCACCTTACTGTTTTCCTACCATGTAAAAATAATTGGCTTAAAATTAATTTTTTTACTTCCACACAACACATTTATTTGTTCGCATTCTCTCCTTAAGCATCATATATCTTGTTACAAGCCATATCTGATATTTTTTTCTTTAAATTTTTTAAAATATACCCATCCCTCTCCTCTTCCCAGTCCTCCCTGGGTTTCCCCCACCACATCCACTTATCCATTCCTCAGAGAGATTAAGGACTCCCAGGATGAGTAAATGTTGTCTGGCATATACAGTTAAGATAGGATCAAGCCTTTCTCCCCCTAGTATCAAGGCTGAGCAAAGTATTCCTCTGTAGTGAATGGGCTGGATGAAACCACTTTATACACTAGGAATAAGTTCTGGTCCTGCTGCCTGAGACCCCATAAACTGTCTAAGCTTTTTAAATGTTATCCACATTAAGAGGGCCTAGTTCAGTCCCATGCAACTTCCCAGGTTTCATTTTAGAATCAGTGAGCTCCCAATAGCTCTGGTCATCTGTCTCTGTGGGATTCCTCATCATGATCTTGACCTCTTTGTTCATACAGTCTCTTCTTCCTTTGTTTGACTGTACTGGGAGCATGACCCAATGCTTAACTGTGGATCACTGCATCTGCTTCTATCAATTTCTCAGTGAAGGTTCTCTAATGACAATTAGGGAAGTCATCCATTTGATTGTAGGTGAAGATCAGTTTTGGCACACTCTCCACTACTGCTTGGAGTCTTAACTGAGGTTATCTTTGTAGGTTCTTGGATATTTCCCTAGCACCAGGTTTCTCTCTAAACCCACATTGGCTCTTTCTATTAGGTATTTCTTTCTTTGTTTTCCCTCTCTGTCCCTCCTCCTAATTTTTTATCTTCTTCTCTTTTGTTTACTTCTCCTTCTCCATCCCCTATCCCCTCTATGTTCCCATTTTCTTAGGAGATCTTTTCAATTTCCCCTACCCAGGAAATCTATGGATGTCTCTCTTAGGTTTGTCCTTGTAATCTAGCTGCTTAAGGTTATAGATTATAGGCTGATAATCTTTTCTTTAAGTCTAAAATCCACTTATGAGAGAGTATATAAGTACTCCATTTTATAAATGTACCACATTTTTAAAAATTCACTCTTTAGTTTAGAGGCATATAGTTGTTTCTAGGTTTTAGATATTGTGAATAATGCTGCTATGAACATAATTGAGCACATGTCCTTGGGGTAAAAATGTGCATCCTTTTAGTTTAGCCCCAAGAGCAGTATTGATGGATCATTGAGTAGTTTGCTTCCCAGCATTCTGGTAACTACCATGCTGATTTCAAAGTGGTTGTAAAAGTTTAAATTCCCACCAACAATGGAGAGATAAGGGACCTAATAGATGTTATGATTCCAACAGACCTAATAAAAATATAACTTTTTACTCAAACAACAAAAGAATATGCGTGTTTTCTC
This sequence comes from Sigmodon hispidus, assembly GCA_004025045.1. NCBI lineage: Eukaryota > Metazoa > Chordata > Mammalia > Rodentia > Cricetidae > Sigmodon > Sigmodon hispidus. The sequence goes on from PVIH01003413.1 coordinate 42,834, forward strand.
ATAACTCCATGAAACCTTCCTTAAGACTGACCATGTACTCAGCCACAAATTAAATATGAAGAGATATAAAACATGGGAATAACCCCTTATATACTACCAGACCATTATGGTCTAAAGTTAGTGTTAAAGAAAAATAAAAACTGCAGAAAGCCTACAAACTCATAGAAACTGGACAGTTTTCAACTGAATCACCTCTAGGTGTAGGAAAAAAGAAACAGTAATTAAAGATGTCCTATAATTAAATGAAAATGAATCTACAACATACCTTAACTTATGGGATACAATAAAAGCATTCCTAAGAGGAAAGTTCACCGTGCTAAGTACCTACATAAAGGATTTGGAGAAATATTACACAGACAACTTAACAGCAGAGCTGAAAGCTCTAAAACAAAAAGAGGTAAGGCAAAGAAGGAGAACATAGGAAATATTCAAACTCAGAGTGAAAAGCAATAAAGTTGAAACAAAGAGAACAATACAAAGTATCAATGAAACAAAGAATTGGTTCTTTGAGAAAATCAACAAGATAGACAAAACTTTATCCAAACTAACCAAAAGGAAGAAGGAGTATATCCAAATTAACAAAATTAAAAATGGAATGGAGGATGTAACAAGAGAAACAGGAAATCTAGCGAATCATACTTTACAAACCTGTACTCCACAAAACTGGAAAACCTAAAAGACAGCTTTCTGGGTAGGTACCATTTACCAAAATTAAATCAAGACTACATAAAGTACTCAAATAGAATTATAACCCCTAAGGAAAGAGAAGCAGTGATTGAAAAGTCTCGCAACCAATAATGAATGGCCCAGAACCAGATGGTTTTAGTGCAGAATTCTACCAGAATTTTAAAGAACTAACACCAATACTCCTCAAATTTTTCCACACAATAGAAACAGAAGGCAAACTGCCAAACTGTTTTTATGAGGCTTTAGTCACCGTGATACACAAACCACAGAAAGATGTAACAAAGAAAGATAATTACAGAACTTTCATGCACATTCATGCAAAACTGCTCAATAAGGTACTGGCAAACCAAATCCAAGAACATTTGACAAAAGTCATCCACCATAATCAAGTATGATTCATTCCAGAGATGCAGGAATGGTTTAACATACAAAAATCTGTTAATGTAATCCACCTCTAAACAACATGAAGAACTATTAGATGAACATGAACATCTTATTAGATGCAGATAAAGCCTTTGACAAAATCCAACATTCCTTTAAAATAAATGTCTTAGAAGATCAGTGTACAAGGGACATACATAATCATAATAACAGTAATATACATCAACCTGAAAGCCAACATCAAGTAAATGGAGAGAAACACAAAATGATCCCACTAAAATCAGGAACAAGACAAGACTGTTCTCTCTATATCTATTCAATATAGTACTTGAGGTTCTATCAAGAGCAATACGATAGGAAAAGGAAATCAATGGAATACAATCTGGAAAGGAAGTAGTCAAACTTTTGATAATTGCAGATGCTATGGGTTACCCGCAAAACTCTACCAGGGAACTCCTAGAGCACAGCTGAAAAATACCTTCAGAATGTGGCAGGATATAAAATAATTTTAAAAAATCAGTATCTGAACAAGCTGACACTCCCACCAACAATGGAGAAGTGTTCCCCTTGCTCTGCAACCTCTTCAGCATAGACTATTATCTTGTCTTTAATCTTACCCAGTCTAATAGATATAAAGTGGAATCTCAAAGTTGTTTTGATTTGCATTCCTATAATGGTTAAAGATATTGAGCACTTTTTCAAGTGTCTTTCAGTCATTTGTAACTTTTTCTGCTGAGAATTCCCTTTGTAATTCTGAACCCCATTTTTTAATTGGGTGAATTATGGCTTTGGGCTCTGGTTTTGTGAGTTCTCTATATATTTTAGAAATCAGTCTTGTGTCACTTGTAGGACTGATAAAAAACTTCTTACTGTCTGAGTCTTTGGCTTTACAGAAGCTTCTCAGTTTCAGCAGGTCCCACTTATTGGTTGTTCTTCTTAGTGTTTGTGTGACTGGTGTTATATTTAAGAAGTGGTCACCCATGTCCATGAGATGGAAGGTATTTCACAGTTTCTTTTCCATCAAGTTCAGTGTGGCTGGTTTATGTTGACGTCTTTGATCCACTTGGATTTGAGTTTTGTGCAGGGTGACAGGCTTGGATCTATTTGCATTTTTCTACACACTACCTTCCCGCTATGCCAACACCATTTGTTTAAGATACTGTCTTTTTCCATTGAATATTTTGGTCCTCTTTGTCAAAGATCAGGTGCTCATAGGCTTTTGGGTTAATGTCAGTATCTTCATTTCTATTACATTCATCCACGAGTCTGGTGATGCCTCCTGAGGTTCTTTTGTTGAGAAAAATTATTTTGGCAATCATGGCTTTCCTGTTATTTCAAATGAAATTGGGTACTGTTATTTCAAGTTCTATTAAAAAAATGTGTTGGAATTTAATGGGAATTGCATTGATTCTGTACATTGCTTTAGGGAGGATTACCATTTTTACTTTGTTGGTCCTACCTATCCAGGAACATGAGGGAACTTTCCATTTTTTGATATCCTCTTCAATTTCTTTCTTCAGTAATTTAAAGTTTTTATCAAATAGATCTGTTGGAATGCAGTATGGAATTATCCCAGAAAACTAGGTATCAATCACCCCAAGGATCCTGCAATACTACTGTTGGGCATATTTCCTAAAGTTGTACATTCACACTCCAAAAGCATTAGCTCAACTATGTTCATAGCAGCATTATTCATAATAGCAAGAACCTGGAAACAACCTAGATGCCCATCAACTGAAGAATAGATAAAAAAAAAATGTGGTTGTCACACAAGCGTGAGAATCCTATATAAAACCAGATATAGGTAGGTAGGTAAGTGGATGGATGGGTGGATGGATGGAGACTGACAGAAACAGAAAGACACACACACAGAGACAGACAGACAGACAGACAGACAGACAGACAGGAATTTAATAGAAAATCCCCAACACGAACAATCTATAACTGTTAAATAGAGTATTGCTCTGAATGAATACAGAAATTGCATGTTGCCCTGCTCTGTCATGACTGTAACATGAAGCATCTATTGCCCAGTGTATCTTTGCTATATTTAAAAGTGGAATACTGCTCAGCAGTAAGAAAAAATGATATTCTAAAATTTTCATGCAAATGGATGGATATGGAGAATATCCTTTTGAGCCAGGTATCACAAACCCAGAAAGATAAGCAGGGTTATGCTTTGATTTAAGGAAAAATCAAAGCATTCCCACGCTGCAAACCACAATCACTGTACAGCTTGGGATCCGAAGCACCTTTGACCAGCACCTTGGAGTCCATTCCCTCCAGAGAAACACATGACCTAGTCTTGATGATGAGGTGAGGAAATCAGACTTGCCCAGAGTGGATGCCTAACTAAGCCACTTTGGGACCTTGGGACCTCCTGCCCTGGCTGGGAAGGAGATAAGGAGATGGGGAGAAGAGAGAGTGCCTGGGAGGGGCAGGAGGGGAATGGAAATTTGAACAAGGGATACATGGATAAAAAAATGAAACTTCATCCAAAAATGCATTGAAAAATAAGTAGATCTTCTATGGACAAATGATAAAATGGCTGAAAAAATCAGGGAATTGTCTCCTTTTACAATAAATTCAAATAATAAAATATATTTGGATAACTCTAAGCAAAGAAGTAAAAGACCTATATAAAATCTAATTTTTTAAGAAAGAAGCATAGCTTAGGGCTGGAGAGATTGCTTAGTGGTTAAGAGATTGTTCTGGCTGCTCTTAAAGAGGTCCTAGATTCAATGATCATAAATCACTTGGTTACTCACAACCACCTGTAGTGGGATGTAAAGCCTTCTTCTAGCATATAGTCATGCATGCAGATAGAGCACTCATATACAGAAAATAAACAAATAAATCTTAAAAAATAATAAACAAGGATTTTTACAAGAAGCATGGTACAATAATGAATTTCCCCAAAGATGTTAGAGGATCATCAGTGCAGATTTTGCTCTCTAAAAAGTACTTTGGACTGTCCAATGAGATAGCTTTGACAGTAAGGGTATTTGCTGACTACCTGAGCTCACTCCGCGGAGCCCACATGGTAGAAGATGTGAATTGCTTATAGAATCCCTCCTCTGACCTCGGTTTGTAGCCTGTGAAATACATGGGACCTTCTCATAAATAAATAAATAAATGTAAAAATTAAAAAAAATGCTTTGGTTCAATATACACTATCTTCTGTAGAACTTGGTATCTATCTTATAACTCTTAAGTTGTTTCTCAGATTTCACTGAATGACAAAAATGCTTGGCAGCAGGTTGTTTAGTTAGTTCCAAATCTCATCTTCTTGATAATGGCTGAACAGTATTTTTAATTATTTAATAAGGTAAACTCTAAATTTTTTGATATGAGAGAGAGAGGGAGAGAGAGACTGAGTGAGAGATTGAATTTGGAAGTCCTATTGCACACATACAGCTTTAATGAAATATGAATGTTTTGAACTATCCTTATAGTCACACTATCTATGATTATATAGTTTCTTTCAAGATGTTAGTCATTTCATTTCATGTTTGAGGTAAATGGACACATTACACATGCAGTGTTGTGGAGGGGTTTTTTTTATCTATCACTTTTAATTTTTAATGTTTTCCCAGAACATTTCAAGAGATTTTGTTTTTGAAATAGGTCTGTAGCTCACGAAGTTGAAAGTATAATAGAAATTCCCTTGAAGTAGCAAATTTTGCTGGTTTCCCCACAAGCCTTGTCAAGTGTTAGATTGAAAAAGAATTTCTTTTATTTTTCTTCAAAGTTGGAAATAGATTAAAGACATTTGCCCTCCTTTATCTAAGGTCCAGGAACAACAATATACCTAATGGCATAGATTAAAATACTTTCATGAATTATTGTTCTTGTTAGACTTTGGCCCCAATTAGTATTCTTTTAATATTGGGAGCCACCATGTGGGTGCTGGGAATTGAACTCAGGTCCTCCGGAAGAGCAGCCGGTGCTCTTAACCTCTGAGCCATCCCTCCAGCCCCTCTTTTAATATTGAATAAACCTAGTCTCTCTCAAAAGATGCTGTAGGTGGCTCTGGTCTAGGAATGGTACTCTGTTTATAGCCAGTGTCTGTCACATAAAAAATACTTAAAATTTTTTCATGTTTTAATTCATTCTCTGATAATTTTATGTCTTATCATCATATTTCCCCTCCCTGAGTCCTCCCAGATATTTCATCACCTTCTTACCCTTTCAGTTTGTATTCTTTCTCTCAAAAATACAAGACAAAACAAAATAAAGAAACAATAAGGGAAAAAGATTGAGTCCATTTTGCACTGGCCAAATACTACAGAGTGTTGGGTTTGTCCTAAAGTATGGTTGATATACCCAATGTCTCAATATGAAAGAAAACTGAAATTTTCTTTCCTATCAGCTATAAATTGTGAGTAGATTTTGATTGGGGATAGGACATTGTGCTCACCCCCTGTTTCATACTGAGGTTTGTCTGGCTTAAGTTGTACAGAGTTCATTCATGCATTTACTCTGGTGTATATCAATAATCCTGTTTCCTTGACATCATCTACTACCTGTGCCCTTTAAAATAATTCTTGCTTTTCCAAAAAGAATTGGACTACATGCAAAGAGTGAGAAACATCAGAGTATGGAGCCATACTGGGATGTCAAATCATATCACTCTCATCAAATCTCTATGTTTAGATTCAAGTAACTAATATATTTATGAGCACACCACAAGTATAGCACTGACACTTTTGCTTTACTGCGTTTATAGAGAAAGTCAGTTAAAATCAAGTATAACAATCTGAATTGAGAATATAAAGTATTCATCACTGAAGAAACAGAAAAAAGAGGGAAAAGTTCAAGAATTTCATGATCACATTTCAAGAAGTTTGAAAGTTTTTCATTTTGATTGAACAATAGAAAAAACGTCATATTCAACTCCTGTACAAAATCAAATGTGTATCTGGTAATATATACAAACAACTTGGTAGTTGGCCAGGGAAAAATGTGCTCCAAATAATTGAATAGATTCAGCAGACTGTTTCGCTGTGCCTACTTCATTAGTAGTGCCTCATAACTAACCCTCTTTGATTATTCTTCACTATGCCAATGTTTAGATATATATGAATATACTTAATTACACAAATTATAATTTTACCACCAAAGATAGTGTTAACTGACCTTTTCATTTTTCATTACTTATTTCTATTTTATCCTTGCTTATGCTAAGTCCACCCACCCTCATCATGTAGATATTGAACCAATTCAGTCCATGTTCTATTAGCCTATAAATATCATTTATATATGCATACATTATATACTAACTTTTTTGTGCTCCTGAAAGTTATTGCTCTATAACCCAGGTGGGCATAAAATTATGTAGTAAAGATGTGCTCAATTCATAGCAATTCTGTTTTTCAATCTTTTAGATTAAAATCTGAATTACTATGCCTTGTTTAGATGGAAAATAATTTCCTAAAGAACAGGAAAGTGGCAAAAATGGTTTATTTAAGTATGCATCATCTTTTGAATTTACTAATATACATCATCTTTTGAATTTACTAATATGCAACATAACATAAAATCACAAATTGATAAATATAAACTTTAAAATTTTCATAAAATGAATTTAATTATTATAAGATGTACACTTCAATAAAATATACACTAGAACCTCATCGATTACCCACAAAAGACAAAGTACACCTATTCATAGCTAAACATCGATCGATATATATGTGCTTCACTGTTGTCATAATTGCCTTATGCTGTGTTCTGTTCTTTAATACTGATAAGAATCATAGACAAGAAATATTTTCTTATGTGTTTTACAAATGAGGAAACCAAATAGGATATCATCAGCTACACATAATATATTTTCACTACTTTAAAACTTTTTGGTTCATAAAAACTCCATCTCTCCTTTCCCCTAAAGAGAGTGGGCCTAATGTTTTTAATACTCTTGTATAAACTTGTATAAAAGACTAATAAGATATGGGAGTAATATGTTCATCTTTGCATATTTATACATTAAATACATATAACTTGAAATATGAATCAGTGACTTCAAATTTTTAGCCATGTATTCCTTAATAAAAATGTGGGTAGCTGGGATCTGAAGAGCTGGAGACACAGAAGCTTTGCATATTGTTGAATTACTTTTAATACAGGAATTGCTCATTTTTGAATTACATATGTAAGTTTCGATATTTTTCTGTAAATGTTTGATATTTTTGTACTTAAGTATAAGTTAAATTTTATTGGTGGGTCAGAACAATTTGTTTAGTATAAGATTTATTTTGTGATACGTTAAGAAAATGGAATCTAAATAATATCATTGTGGAAGCAAAAAGTGGCTGTTAGAAACTCAAGGTTTATAAAATGTCTTTATATAAAAACTAATTCTTTTATGTTTGAGATTATAATGTAATTACATCACCCTCTTCCCTTTCCTCTTTCCAACTCTTCTCCTATACCTCACCTTATTTTTCTTTAAATCAATGGCCTCTTTTTTATTAATTGTTTTTACATACATATCTATATATCTGCATATTTATATATATATAACTATTACATATGCAAGTATAATTTGTTCATTGAATATAATAGTGCAAGTGTATATACTTCCAGAGCTGACCATTTAGTATTGGTTAAGAAGCTGGGATTCTCTTTCCTGGAAACTATATCTCCCTTTTTTAGCATGACTTAGTTGCCTGTAGTGGTAGAAGCTTCCTGAGCTTTCCTTCTACTTTGTAATGCCTGTAGTTTTTTCTTGGTCAGATTTTGTTTAAGCAACTATATTGGTGAGTTTTTATGGATGTAGCTGCTGACATTCCTAGTAGACAAATCTAATTTCAAACCTTCTGTCCCTTTAGAATTTTCTATTTTTTCTTCCTCTTTTCTGTAATAATTTGTGGACTCTTAGTGCAGGGGTTGTACTATAGACTTGTCTACTGGACTGAGTTACACAACTCTACATTTTGATTGATTGTGGTATTCTGTAATGGTCTGTTGTAAAAAGAGTTTCCTTAATGTGGGGTTAAAATTACACTTATCTTTAAGTAAAGAAAAATAATTATAATGTAGTTGTGAATTATTGTGGGTTAGTATAATGGTGATTATAGTTCTCCTTAAAGATCCATAACTTCAATATCTCTTAATAGTTGATTAGGTTTCCAATAACAAGTATGGTCTCTCTCTTGTTGAATGGGTTTTAAATCCAATTAGAGAGCTTTTGCTTGCTATCAAGTTTTGAGTGCCAATACTGTACCCTTAGGGTTATTATGCCATTTTGGTCCATTGGCATAGTTGACAAGAACATTTAATGAGTAGGACTGTTGATTGTTTCCCTCATTTGGAAGCTTGTGTGTCACCTCTGGTACCATGAAAGCTACTTCTCAGAGAATAGTTTGTTAGATGATTATGTGGACTCTGTGAATTTCAAATGCATGGTGTTTACAGCAATAGGGGCTTATTTTTCACTGCTGAAGAACAAACACATGCAATAGTAATACCCTGTAGTGTTTTGCAAGTCTCTTGGACAGTGCCAAACAATAACTCAAAAAAATTATTCTCATGCCTGGTGTTGGAGTTTTTGTTTTAAGGTAATTGACAAGGAGCATTGTCAGTCCAGATGAGATGTACTCTCTCTGTCTCTCTCTCTCTCTGTCTCTCTGTCTCTCTCTCTCTCTATATATATATGTATATATACATATATACATATATATACACACATATATATACATATATACATATATACATATGTATATATATATTAAAGCCCACACCCTGTTTTATCTATTTCTCCAGCAGATTCTTTTTATTTTCTTGTGTATTTATCAGCTATGCTCCACCTCCACTCACTCCCTTACAATGGTTTCATTTTATTTTTCTGATTTGTGCAGTTATAGGATATATACTCACATATGATACTTAGAAGCATTACTTGCAAGAGAACATAAAACGTTAGTCATTCTGAGTCTGAGTTACCATAAGCAATATGACCTCTGATCTCTTCTAGTTTCATCTTTTTAACTATAAATTTTATTTTTTTTTGCTGAAGAGTATTTTATAATGTATTAGTATTAAATTTTCATAATTGCCAGTTGAGTATATTTGGGTTCTTCACATGTCCTAGGATTGTAAATGCAACTGGAATAAGCACAGCTGAGCAAGCATCTCAGGAATAAAATCTTCAGGAATGCATTATTGCATATGTTTAGCTGGGTCATATGATATATTTACTTTTAGCTTTTTGCAAACACTTTACACTGATTTCTGGATTATCTACTTGCAATCTTATGGATATTGAGTAAGTGTTCTTTTACTCTCATTACCTCAACATTTTTGTGTTGATTGTTTGTTGATCATTGACGTTCTGACTGGTTTATACCAGTCAGATGAGATCTCAAAGTTGTTTTGATTTGCATTTCCTTATTTGTAGAGATAATGAGCATGTTTTGAAATATTTCTATGCCTTCTTTTTTTCTTTTGAGAATTCTATATTTAAATCCAAGACCCACTTCTGAATGCATCATTTGTTTTGTTTTTGTTTTAGTTCTTAATATTATCTGGGTATTTATTCTCTGTCAGATATAGAACTGGTAAATATTTCCTCCTATCCTGTGCAGAAGCTTCTTAGGTTCGTGAACTCCTAGAAGTTAATTGTTGGCTTTGTTTGTCAAATGGAGTTCTGTGATGAAAGTTCTTTTCTTCAATTGTATCATATAGCAGACTACCTATGTTTTCTCCTACTAATTTTAGTCTGTCAAGCTTTCCATTTAGGTTTTTGGTCTATTGAGAGTTAGCTGTTACACAAGGTAATAAATATGGGCTGACTTAGTTACCTTTTCTATCGCTATGTCAAAGTGCCATGAATGAGACAACTTATTTTTTTTTTTAAAAAAAAAGAAATCACTCAATTTTGGATCTCATTGTATCAGAGAATTGGAGTCCAAGATCATTATCACATGGCAGGAGGCATATCAGCAGGCTAGCAGCTATGGCACTGCCGAAGTAGCAGACAGCTTACATGTTGAGACCAAAGAGAAAGAGAAAACATTGGGAACTGCATTAACTTTGGAAACCCTCAAACCTACTCTTAGGTGCACAACTTCTCCAAAAGACCACAACTATTAAACTTTCCCACAAAATTCTACTATCTGATAATAAACATTCAAATATCTGAGCCTAGAGGTGCTATTCTTATTTAAATCACCATATTCCATACCCTGGCTTCGATGCTTGTGATCATGGTAATGCAAAATATATCATTTTAATTTTAAAGTACCTAATAACCTTTTGGTCTCAATACAGCTTCAAAGTCCAAAGTTTCTTCTGAGATGCAAGGCAAATGAATAATTGTAGCATTTCATAAAGTCAAAATCTAAATTTTATACCTCCAACATAAAATGACACAAATATGTATTATCACTGCCAAAAGAAGAAATAAAGGATTTGTGAGGAAATACTGGACTAAACCAATACCAAAATACAGCATGACAGATACTTTGGTTTGATGTCAAAGAGATTAGGTGTCCTTTCCTTCCAGCTTTGCTGCCTGAAACACACTTCCTGTAATGGACAGGTTTTCCTCTCTAGATGAGGCTCTTTTTGGCAGATGTTTTACAGCTCTGGCATATCCAACACTCTGAGGTCTTCAGGAAAATCCATGTTTGACTTTTACTGCTTCATGAAATAGTTTAACAAGGACTTCCTGGAGGTACTCCTCTGCCACTTGCCTGGCCCTTGGGTGTTTTTCTTAACCATGAAGGAAGGGTGTACAATGCATTTATTCCTATATTCTTCATGACCCCTGTAGTACGAAGTTTCTGCTCAACAAACAACTCCAAAATGTCTAGCAGCTGCTTTCCAAATAATTGTCTTGGCTGCTTAATATTATATAGTAAATACTGGGCCAGTAGTTCAAGCATATTACTAACTAGCCTTTACATTCAGCTCATAATTCTTATCTATGTTTAGCCACAGGGCTTTGTACTTTTATTCAGTAAGGCAATCTTATCTTGCTTCCCCCTATTTTCTGTCTGGCAACTGCTTTTCTGCCTTTCCTATTCACAGTATTCTCCTAGTCTGGTCACCACACCAGTACTTTCTGTCTGGCCACTACTGGCAAATCAGTCTTTTATTAAACCAATATGAGTGACAAATTTTTACAGTGTACTGCATTATACTACAGTAGAACCCAAAACCATAATCATGTGGCAGATGCCCCCAAATTCTTCTGCCTTCTTGGGAGAGAATCTGCCCACATGTTTAAACTACATTTGCATATTCTTTGTAGAAACAAATAATTCCTGAAAACTTTATATATATAAAGTCTCATTATTAACTGGGTGGAGTCTTACCCTGAGGACAACTCTCCCTTTATTTTACTTTTCCATTTCTCTTTCAGAATAAGCCATGGCTTCAATATTAAACTTTCTTGTGCTGTCCTTTTCCACAAACTGCATGTTTTGCTTTTCTTTTTATTCCCTTCTCTTTTTTTCACTGTAAATTTACATAAATGTGATCACTAACTGTAGTACCTTTGTCCAGAGACCCACAAAGACAAAGAGGCAGCTGGATTCTGATGCAAACACATGAGAGTCAGTTTATTTTTTAGACAGATTGATACCGGGCTAAAACCCTATGTTCTGATGCAGCGAAGGAAATTCAGCCCTGAGCTTAGGAGTGAGAGAGTTTTTAAAGAAAATATACACAAGTGGGATATTATGCATCTTGACATTTCAGGATTGGGTAAAGAGGTGTGAGGAAGAATAATTCTATAAAACTATTGTTTAAACTTTTGCTGCAAAACCAAGTTTTAAATCTTTTGGCTATTAGGCATGTTTCTGAGAAAATCTGTGGGGATTTTCTTTTATCTTCTTGACTATCTCATGTATGTTTCTTGTATCTGTATGAGTATGTCTTATGTCTTTTTTTTAGTTTTTAATTAATGATCTTGTTGAAGATTTAGTCTATGGAATTGACTTGTATTCCCCTGCATTTCCACATATAATTTGAAAATTTAGTTTTTCATGGTGTCCCACATTTCCTCTTTTTTTCCTTTTTTACAATTATTTTCATGTCCATTGATAATGTGGCTTAGATCTTTTATTTTATCTTTGAGTTTTGATATTTTATTTGTGTTCATTTTTCTAATTACAAGATTTTCCAGTGAAATTTCTACGTAGATTATCAGGTCTTTCAATTCCATCTTTATTTCTGCTTGTGTTCTTAATATCTTCAGTGTTACTATCTATTTATTGAATTCAATTTTTAAGTACTGAATTACTTTTTTATTTTCATAAGCCATATGTTTTGTGTTTTTGTGGTCATCACTTGGGTATTTATTGTCCTTAAGTAATTTATTCCTAAATTTATAGAACTACTTCTTTTTCTTTTTCTATCTTTTTTAAACTCTTTGAATTCTTTAATGAAAAGGATGAATGTTTCTCTAAATTTCTTTTCCTTGGGTTTATCTTGGTAATTCTCATTCACAAACACTTCTATAGGACTATTTGTCTTTGAAGGAAAAAAATCCTGTTTTATCATATTGTTTGTATTTTTTTATGAAGCCTGGATTTATTTTACAAGTTCTCTATTAGTTATAGACAAAGCAGGTTGGGGCAAAAGATAAAATGTATGGTTAGCAGAGGTATAAGTAAATTGGGTTGCTAGAGGAGATTGAGCTGTTACAGAGGATGTACACCCTGGTCATGCTTAGAGTGTGGAGAGTATATCTATCTGGCTGGAGAATTGCAAAATGTCTTGGAATGAGCCTGTGCATTAAGGACCACGCAGAGTGAATTCTTGTAGAATCATGGAGGTTTATTTATTTAACTGGTAGCCAGACTAGACCAGTTCCCCAGATATATAACTTGGAGCTAAATCTACTGGGTGAGAAAAATTTCATGAAGGAAAGGGCAAGGCAGAGCCACTGAGCTATATCCTGGAGAAGAATATGAATGACCTTGCTGGCTGGAGACAGTGGATGTGTTGTTTTTATGTAAGTACTTATTGGTTACTTAATATATATTAGTTGAAGACAAACTAATGCATAAAGAAATGTACAACTCATAAGTAGGAAATTGTGCCAGGCTTGTTCTTTTAGGCCAGCACCCAGATCCCCAATCATGGCACAGAGACTTACTATTGGTTTTCAGTGCTCAGCTTAGCTTAGGCATATTTCTGGCTAGCTCTTTTAACTTAAATTAACCTCTTTCTCCTTATCTACCTTTTGCCCTGAGTCCTTTTTATCTTTTTTTTTTTTAACTTTTTTGTTGTCTTTAAGTCTGACTTGCTGACAGGTGCTTGTCTGCCCTGGTGTCTCCATAGATCTCTCTGCCTTTTCTTGTTTCTTTTTTCTTCTAACCTATATTCTCTCTGTCAGACCAGCCTATTCTTTCTCCTGCCTGGCTTTGCCCATTCAGATCTTTAGGAGAGCAGTTAGGTACTTTAGGCATGCAAGATAAAACAAATAAAACACATCTTTATATAATTAAACACTCCTTTATATTGTTAATCAAATGCCTTGCAAGCAAAAGTACTACACCTTTACATGGCTAAAGTAATATTCCACAGCAAAAACAGACATAGCACATCTTTGCCTAGTTAAAATAACATTCAATAATAGAAAATTAACTGTATTGTCTTTAAAAAAATTACCCTGTACCTTCAAACACATTGTGAGGTGTAAATGAAAAGTATTTTATTGTTTGAGAAATAAATGTGCACTTTAGCAAAAGAAGTATGCATTTGAAGTCTACACAATATATGTAAAGAGAAATTACATTATGTTAAAATCATAGTCTTCTAAACTTTATTGATATACACTTTAGGTAGGGGTATCATGCTATTAATACCTATTTCTCTTTACAGTAAATGTATGCTTTTATAGTTATGCATAGTGCTTATCTCAAAATAGTTGTGCAATTTTAAGAAGTCATTTTCTATTAGTATATTCATTTATTAAATATTGAATCAACTATTTCTAGCAAGATGAACACTTAATTTCTTTTGGGTCCTCTGTGAAGCGATGGTTTTGGAATGTTCTCAAGGTATACTAGATGATAAATAATTATAGTATTAGTCTCACTAGATTTCTTCCTAATGCTTGATTTATAAACAGCCTTCCCTTATAAATTGTACTCCAGTGTTTTAATTTTCAGGATAAATTCTCCTCATATCTTTATAGTTACTGTAAAAGAGATACTTAGCATTATTGGGACACCTAGTAAGAATACTTGTATAAAACACTTGTAAACTCAAAATTTTAGTATTTTCACAATTTTTGTTCCACAGTAATGAGAAGCCTTTACATATGGGCAAAGAGTTTTAATAATAAAACAAGTGACATGGGTATGCATGTGTTAATAAGATTTAGTTAAAGAAAACTGTAACTGTTTGACTAATTTCTTAATATGTACACAGCTTTCCATTTCTTAACAGAATGCCTCTGAAAAAGATCTGAAGGAAGAATACCCTTCCTTTGTTGATTGGCTTTTGCTTAAAAATTTATCCTCCAGTAGTATTAAAGAGGCAGATGGCAGCCTAATTCAATAGCAAACAAATGATACTTCTTACATCTAAGTATATTTTCAAAGATTACACTTATATTTACTATGTGGAATAATGCTATATATATATATATATATATATACATATATATTCAATCTTTTAATGGAATGCATTTTAAAGATGTATATAATTATCCACAGAAGGGATTACATTATAAAGAATGAAACATAAATGTGAACCCAGTTTCTTAAAATGAAACAGTGTTTACAAAAGAAATGTTGCAACAGCAGGGTTTTTATTCACCTTCATTACACTGGCCTTACAAAGATGCCATAGAGTGTGCAGGCAGGAGCTCTTGGAAGGGCTGCAGCTGTTCTTTACAACAGTATGCTGTTAGATAACATTTGATAATAAACTCACCTGCAACACTCACAAACATCAAGATACTTTTTATTTGCCTAAAATGAGAATCACAGCTTTTAAAATTGCTCTGCAACCTTGAGACAACTGGTAAAGGACAGAAGTTTCAAGCCAAGCACAGGTAAGCAAACTGAAATAAATTTGCTTCATTTTTCTCCCCACTGAGGCAGGCAATAGTTTGAACTACCATTTAAATATCTGAGACCAAGAGTAAGGGAAGTTCCATTAGTGTCAATCAAAAAGTCTGAAAATGGAAGGTGGCTAGATTGTTAAACATATTCAAAAATACTGCGGAAAGTAAGCCCTCAGATAGCGTAAAATCTGTGATAGTACTGACTATGGACCAGTCACAAGACATTTTTTGGCAAAGGATGATATGTTGCTAAAATTGCAAGAAGGCTATGTCATCCATTTCTCTAAATGATACATTTGAACATTTTTATTAATAGACTTTCCCCTTTACCTATGAAAGTCATTTCTTTTAATTCCTTTAAGTATCCAAAGTATTTAAATTGTTTCCTAAATATTTTCACTTTTATTTGAAATAGATTTTTCCCACATAATATATCCTGACTACTATTGCCCTTACCTCATTTATCACAGCTACTCTCTACCTCTCCTATTTGTATCCACTCCTGCTGTGTCTCTCATTAGAATACAAACAGGATTTTAAGGAATAGTAATAAAATAAAACAAGATTAAAAATAAACTAAGACATCAAGTTAGATAAAACAAAGAAATAGAAGGAAAAGAAAGTAAGTTTACTTCCATCTGAAGTGATACTTTACTGCCTGGAATCTTTTTCTAAAAAAGATGAAGGACCACTATCAACTCCACCAATCCACAAACAGACATATAAACAAATATGATTGGCTATTTATGAAGAGCTTCATTTTTCATTGACATGTTTAAGTATAGAGTGCTATTCCTATTTTAGAGTACTTAAATAGTATCCCCAGCTATCAAAAAGACAATGCCTTTCACATGATAAATGTTTCATCATTCAAAAAAGTTTTGATTATATTTATAGTGAGATCAGTGGACATGCTCTTCATAGTAATTAAAAAAACATTTGTCTCGGCTTCAAGGGTTTCATTTCCTACCATGTTAATGTATAAAAATTGAATGCAAATTTTCTTTTCTAATTTGTTATTTGGTGATTTTACATCATGCACCTCATCAAACTCAGTTATCAGTCCTCTCAGTTTCATACCAACACTTATGATCTCCCCATTTACAAAAAAGCCCATTCATCCTTCTCATTTACTTATTGGAGCATAATTAAACTCCCTATGGGCAGCCCCTTAAAGAAAACAAGACGACCTACCTCACCCACCAGAGGCCATCAATGCAGAAGTGAAGCACTGTGTCATTTAGCTATGTTCCAGCCTTGAGCTCTTGTATACAATGACATCTCTTTTTTTAAAGTCCATGCAAATTTTCAAAATGAGCATATTGTTATTGAAAAATTATATATATATATATATATATATATATATATATATATATATACCATGTCTTATGCCTATTATTAGCTAGCTCTTTTTTTTTTTTTTTTAAATTAACCCATTTCTATTAATCTTCCCGCCAGGTGGCTCAGCCCGTGGCTGGCAGGTACCTCTTACATGTCTGTTCCTCTTGGGGGTCAGATGAAGACTAACAAACTCCACCCTTCTTCCTACCTGCTTGTGCTCTGATTCTCAACCCACTTCTACGGTGTTCTACATGGACCAAAACAGCTCCTTTATTTACATTATACAAAAAAATATTCGACCACATATTGTAGTTTTGTGTGGTTCTGTGAATCTTGCACTAATATTTTTATACAATATCATATATATAGATATGTCAAAAGTCATTAAAGAAAAATTATATATTATATATGAAAAATCCCGCAATAAATTAAAATTTCTTTAATGTACTCACCAGCAAGACTTTACATCTTTACATCTATGTACCTGATGATATTGTCCTCTAGGTTATTGATAAATAAAGCTGTATTATATTAAGACTGATTATGGGAAAACGGTATATTTGTAGCCTGAACACACCAAGTTGAACTAAATAATGACAGCAACTGTAGTTCATATATCAATGATAGCATATGACAGAGGTCTGTAACAAAGCTTATGGTATCATAGCCCTACCCATATTTTACAGGCCAACTGAGGCTACTTTTATACCATTGACCATAGAATTGAGCTGACCAGATGTGACAAGACTGTTTGTTTATCAAAAATAATTTATTATCTTCAATCTTACAGAAAGTGTTTGCAAGTCCTTGAAGAAGTATTGTGACCAACATGTAAAACTTAAAAGTAAATTTATATCATTTCTAAAACTACTAATAAACATAGATAATAGGGAAAAATACTATAACTCATCATGACAACTGAATAAGTGATCAACTTCAAGGTAAAACTGAAGATGGGTAGCTGACTCCTGGGTTGAGAGAAGCCTTGACTCTTACATATGACATTTCAATTTCAGGCATCAAATAAGAAAATTTGAAATTACTAGTAACTCCATTTTCAGGGCATCTGAGTTCCCCATATTACTTCTAAAAATACTATACGTATGTAAACATGACTATATACAAAAAGGCATATTTTTTTTTCCTTTTTTTGTTATGAATAAAGAAATCACATTTTCTATCCTTGTATATCCTTAAACAAGGTCCTTTCCCCAAGACTGTCCTGAGCAAGGTATCACAAACCCAGAAAGATAAGCAGGGGATGTACTCACTCATTAGTGAACTCTAAACAACAGCAAAAAAAAGAAAAAAGAAAAAAGAAAAGCATGCCCAAGCTGCAAATCATAACCACTGAACAGCTTGGGATCAGAAACACTTTGGACTGACACCTTGGATTCCAATCCCTATAGAGGAATACCTGACTCAGTCTTGATGTTGGGGGGAGAAAACTGGATTTGCCAGGAGTGGAGGCTGAACTAAGCAATATTGAAACCTTGGGACCTTGGGATCGCCTGTCCATGGAGGGGATGGGGAGATGTGGAGAATAAAGAATGACCTGATGTGGTGGGAGGGGGAAGGGACCTTGATTAAGGATATACAAGGATAGAAAATGTGACTTTTTTATTCATAATAAAAAAAATTAAATGACAAAAAAATAAGTATTGATATAAATGCCTTAATAAACATTAATCCTTTATATAATTAAAAAAATAATGCTTATTACAAATTTACCCTTTTTAATATTTTCATTTGTAATATAATTTTACATATTTTCTTCTGTTTCATAAATAAAAAGAGATGTAGTCTGCTTACTTTATTGTTTTAAAATATACTAACAGGGATGTTATTCAAGTACCTGACATTATCTTAAGCTAACTTTTTCCATAATTGAAAAATTTGTTTTATTTTATGCATGTTTTCAGTACTTCAGTAAGGGTACAACGTATGTAAATCATTTAGGGTTTTTTTTTTTTTTTTCCCTCAGATTTGTTTTATCTTGAATGGCTATTTATTTTTTTCTGTAATGTTTTGAATCAAAAAGGGTGTCTGATTCAAAGAAATTTCTAAACCACTTTGAGACAAAATTCAATCTAGTATCAAAAGATAAATGCTTGTACTCAGTTGTCATACAGTGAATGAACTGGACAGGTATTTTCAAGAACCAGAAAAGAACAAATTCTATGAGTTCACAAGCTCAAAAAATATTTCCAGCTCAGGAAAGGAAGCTTTTCTAATAAAAAAGTAAAATCACTTAAAAAATAAAAACAACTTTTTTTTAACTTTAGCAAAGTGTAAGTGCTTTATTATACTACTTTTTAAACCAGCAATTGCATTTCTGTAGTTACATTGCCTTCTTCTCTGGCAGCAGCCTAACCACTAAGGCCATAGCATGGTGGGAATTAAGGTAGCTTTATCTAAAACACTATTGTTCTATTTATAGATAAAACTGGATTCAAGGGCAAGGATGAAAACCCATGATCTCAGAACAAGCAGCAGCAGAGTAACAACTCACTGCTCACTTCAGATCACCCCTGGCTACTTCCTGTATGTCTAGTCCTCCTAGATGCCCTTTGAGGCTCTATCATTACTTTCTGTCAGCTACTCAGCCTCCTGACCCAAGGTTAATTTTATATATATATATATATATATATATATATATATATATATTGGTTTTAAACAAAGCTTCAGAGAATTTTATGAAAAAAAAATCAATAGAAAAAATAATTATTTAGAAAAAATGTACTAATGACATGATACAACTGACATGGTTTGAACAAATGTAGTATAAAAACTGATTTTAAAAAATCTATGAACATTTACCAATAATATGCCGGAGGCCTATGTTTTTAAAATATACTGATAATAAGAAATCAAATAGTGTCTCCCATGTATTATACATTTGCACATTATCTTCACTTTGTAAATAAAACTTTATTTTATAAGCAATTTTAAATGATTTTATAAAATTATTATGTAAAAATTCAATTTTCTTTTTTTTTGTTCTTGAAAACTTCCTTTTTATTTTATTTTTTTATTCTTATTATGAATAAAGAAGTCACATTTTCTATCCTTATTCAAGGTCTCTTCCCCCTCTCACCACATCAGGTCATTCTCTCTTCTCCACATCTCCCCATCCCCCGCATGGGCAGGAGGTCCCAAGGTCCCAAGGTCCCAATATTGCTTAGTTCAGCCTCCACTCCTGGCAAATCCAGTTTTCCCCCCAACATCAAGACTGAGTCAGGTGTTCCTCTAGGGGGAGTGAGATCCAAGGTGTCAGTCCAAGGTGGACGGATTTGGAGAATATTCTCCTGAGCGTGGTATCACAAACCCAGAAAGATAAGCAGGGGATGTACTCACTCATTAGTGGAGTCTAAACAAAAAAAAAAAAAAATCAATGTTTTTAAAAAAATAATATTTCAAATATTTATACTTATTAACCCTTTGGAAAGTTACATTTCATCTGAAACTTCATTGAATTTGGATAATAGCTGTTGTCTCTATAACTGAAAATTGTGAATAAAAGTGAAATTAAGTTAAAGAAGAATTCAAGAAGCACATTTTGCAGAATCTGGAAAGTTTAATGGCAGTTTGAGGTCTGTAGGAGGAAGAAATGAAGACATGACTGCACACAATGAGAGGTGCAGGGAATTGAAAACAGAAAATATGGTATGCGCTGACACAGCCATTAATATTAATAACAAGAATCATATTCTTTTGAGTTTTACTGGTAAACATGTGTACTCTTAATGAGAATTTTAGAGTAAAGTTTTTAGAATAAAGAGTAATGTAAAAACCTTTTTTTTAGAAAAATTTAATTTTTTAGAAAATTAAAAATAATATTTCCAGAATAGGGTAGATTATATAAGATGTAGACAGAGTCAGAAAGTAAATTAATGAATAAAATTCAGATGTATAATCTACTTACATAAGTTAATATTTTTTCATAATTGGGATACATAACTAAATATTGCTTAATTTTAGTATTTTATAGTATTGACTTCTTAATACTATAAAATTATAGTATTAATAATACTATGATATATTTTATAATAATAGTTTGTTGTCTTGTAATAAATAATAATCTTAACATTTTCAAGTCATTCTTTGTTTATGCAACAAATAAATGAGTTTCCTCATGACATGTTTCTGCATTTATATGACTATGCTTTGCCTTATTTGCTCTCTATCTTCCCCATCCCCACAACCATTCCTGCAGTCCTCTTCTTCAAAAAGAGCCCTGTCTTCTGCTGTCATTTATATTTTACCACCTTCCTTTGAATTCCATCTCCCTCTCTTTAGATCTATTTTCTCTGTTTTATACACGCACACACACACACACACACACACACACACACTCACTCCATCACCATTAAAACACAAAATTACAAGCCACAATATGTGAGCAGAAGAATGGTAAGATTAAAAAAAAAAAAAAAAAACAGACAACGCAATATGATACAAAAAATAGACCAAACTATCATTGAGTTCATTTTGTACTCTACTCTTTAGCATGGCATTTACCCTTATGTTTAATATAACTAGTGATTCTCCATTAGAGATAACCAACTTTTCCTTTGCAATAAGAAGTTAATTAAAGATAGTTTCTTGGTTGAGGTGAGAAGCCATGTCCCCTCTCTACTCAGTGTATGAGGTCTTTAAGTGTGATTGTTTTGATATCAACATTGTTCAAGCATTCTCCTGCTTTACCAATGTACTCATTTTGGTATGAATGGACTTGTCTATGAAAAATTTTAAATTAGATATTTAGGATGGGTAAAACAATACTTAAATCCAAGCATCTTTGCATATTGCTGTTACTACTTTTATTGAGGACCTGTCATCATCTGGTTTCATTTAAATGATCACTAACATATGACATTTTGTCACCTGTTATCAAGCATATATTTTAGGTGCATTGCTAGGTTGACTATAACATTTTTGGTCCTACAGATGAGTTTTGTCACTGCCTGAATCAGGTGCCAAATAAAGCAACACACATGCAGAGCATGGCTTCTGAGTTCGGGGTGAATCATTGCAGGCTTTGATTTGCACAGTGCTACCCTTTCACATGGTAAACATAGTGTCAGAGTGCTATCTGGGGACCTTATCATAAGCTCACTAACCCATTTAAGAGGTCAATGCTTTCATGCTTTTTCTCCCAAAGGATTAACTGCCTAACATTATCACTTCAGAATTGGATATCTAAATGTGAATGCTATGGGAGCACAGACATTAAAGAAAGTGATTCACAGGGTTTGCATATCAGATATCCTGCATAAGAGATATTTACATTACAATTCATAACAGTAGCAAAATTGCAGTTGTGAAGTAACAAAAGAATAATTTTATGGTTGGATGTCACAAAGACATAAGGAACTGATTAAAGGGTCACAGCATTAGGAACATTAACAATCACAGATTTAATTCAATTACATCTCCCAGTTTAATTTTCATTGATTTAAATATTTAGTATCATGTTATCAACAATTAGGAAACAATTTAAACAATAAATAATTAATGTGTATTCCATAAAATTATATGACTGTTTCAGATTAAAGGATATTGTAATGTATTTTTAAGATATAAGACAGATATGACAGTATATGCTTATGACCCTAACACTTAATAAATAAATAGCATAGTTTGACCATGAGTTTGAAACTAGACTGAGCATACCACATTGCAGGTGCCAGCCCAGATAATAGGGCTACACAGTGAGGCATCTTCTCTATAGAAACAAAATAAAGCAAAATAAAACCTCCAGGAAAGAACTCATCTGGTTAAGGTGTTTGCCAACAAATTTCATGGCATGTTTGGGGCCCTTGGAGGCCACATAGTAGGGAGAATCCACTCTATAAACTTGCCCTTTGACCATCAAATATGTGCATTTGTAAATATGTATGCACTTTCACACATACATGTAATATGTAAAAATATATGGATAGGTATTAAAAAGATAAAAACCAGTATCTAAAATAATAAACAGAGCAAAGCTATAAATGTATTCTTTGACAATAAGAAATCATGGAGAAAACCTGTGCAGGGCAGCATTCAATTATTTGGTAATTAATATAGTCATGTTTTTATAGTTTTGTAATGTAGTTAGAGCATTGACACCAAACAGTAAGTGTTTCTACTCAGAAATGCATGTGTAAGTTGTATGTTTCATACTCAACAGGCATTACTACAAATTAATCTTTAATCCTTATTTTCTGTTAAGGATTAAAACTCTTATAAAAACAAGAACTATGATTATATATTTTAAATGCTTATTGTGTATCAGCTTTGTCTAACATTTATATTGTAGCAGGGAAAAGCCTCTTGTGCTAGCCAGTGTGTGATTGTGTGTAGGACCTGTACTCTCCATTTACAATGAGACCACTGCAATGTCAGAATCACTGACATAAGAAGTTTGCGCATGTCACTCCTCACCCTCCCTACTGCCTATTTCTTTTAGTACACTTTTAATTTCTCTACGTCTGTCTTTGTGCCATGATTGGATTAAAATGTGGCAATGACAAGTGATTTGAATGCCAGTGGCTCCTATTATAATATCTCCTCTGCATATGATTGTTAACACTCAGCTTTAGTCTAATAAAGGAGCTACAGCATTTTGTCCTGAGGTAAAATTGTCATTATTTCTATTTTGGGTTTTCCTGCTCCTGTCTGATTTTTCTTCACTGGGAACTACTTTGCGATTCTGTGTCACCAGCTGTAATGGTAATGATTTGTAACTAGCTTCCTTCAGAGGATGTGCTGTCAGGCTGTGGCAGCCAGCTTCCACATCATTTAAATGTATATTCTCCTCTTTGCATTTATGCTTTACTCTGACCATTAGTGGAATTTTCTCCTCTGTTTGTGTTTTCTTGCTCCTAAATAGTGCTCTTTCTATCACACAACTCTTTTTTCTGCCCACACATTTGGCAGTGTCACAATTTAGAGAGAGGGCTGTACACACCAAGCTCAAGAAGAGCAAAAAATAGGGTATTGAATTACTGTCCCACCTCGGATTTATTCATGGATTCATCGCCAACTACTTATAGAAATTCCCCAAGGGTATGCACTTAATGTCCTTAGGAATTAATGCCACAGACTAACTAATTTGCAGCTGGATTCAGGAGGACTGCATTTGCTGGGGACACCTCCCAGAGGAGCTGGGGAACATCACAAAGACTCACAGTTGTGAGAGATCTTTGAGTTTAACAACTTAGGCAAGGGACAGCAGGTTAACCATCATGGGATGGGATTACATTCAATATTGGAGCATACCATTAACACTCATGACACAAAAGTCAAACTGCCAGTGCTGATGCTTGTTTTTAAACACATAGCAACATAGTGGTTAGGTGGGGAAAATGATGTGAAAAGCATGCAAAGTGGTATGATAACCGAATTATGATTCTGAAGTATACTTGGCATGAATGCTCAAAACAAGAAGACTAGGAACAAGGCAGCATTCTCACTGATGCTGAGTTAAATTTAAAAGGCGTATTTAGTATTTCTTTATAGCAGATATTGCACATATAACCATGGATGCATTTTCTGCCCATTAGAGTAAGGCCTCTGAAATAGCTATAACAGCATGTTAACCTAGATTACATCATTTATTATCAGACAGTAAAACTCAGCTGTAATTAGGAATCACAGTGTCAGTAGCTTGCTTATCCCACTTCACTTCCATCAAATTGGCATTTAGGGTTTCAAACAAAGGTGAATAGGTCAAAAAACCAGAAACTCAGAAACTCTAGGCAAATAATTATATCAATTAAAACAATGTTCCTGTTCGTGTTAAGAAATGGAAGTAGATTTAAAATGGATATTTTGAAACTAGAATAGAATCAGAAAAAGAAAACCAGATGGTGAGGAATTGAAAAACGATTTCTTATGTTTAATGTTGTCAAAAGGAAATGTGTAGGGGTAACATACTAAAAACATCTCTCAAATATTTAAAGAATTATCACCTGGAAGAGGAAGAAGATATTTTACAAATGAAAGAACAAGGAAGAACAACAGAAATTCCTGAGCAAAAGAGTCTCTAGAGAGATAAATTATACAAGCATTTTATGAGGTAGGTAAACAAGAATTTTAATTTATTATTGTAATATAGAAAAGTGTCTAGGGGCAAGATTTAGTTCCTTGATCTAAACGATGTCAGCACTAAACAGAAATCTGAATAGAGATGTGTAGAGGAGCTCTTTTTAACTCTGAAAATCTTTGATTCTTTAAGATAGTTATATTTAGAACTTTTTCTTGTATTTAGATCGTTTTCTTGTTTTACAGTCACTCACAAAGGAAATTTCTAGTATTTGTCAATATTCTTTTAATTATGTTCTGCTCAGATATTTATCTATAGGTAATTTACTTAAATAAAAATTGAGAATCTACAAATTTACAGTTACTAAGTTAAAGATTAGAAGAGATATATCTACATGACAGTGTGCAGATCTAGTTAGTTATGGAAGCTAGGCTATGCTATCAGACAGGGCTAAATCAACTGTTTAAGACCTGTGGCCTCTGGCACTGATCTGGTTTTATAATCTAAAGGGAAAGTTGAGGCACAGAACAATTCAAATGCTTCATAAGTGCATCAAAATCTAGTGGATTTTCAGAACCATGAATGAAGAAGCTAGAAAGCACATTTGCTTAGATTACATATAATAGATAAAACATGTGAGTAATTACATGGAATGGCAAAATATTTGGATATGGATGGCAAGGAGAGGAAAAGAAGGTAGAAGATAAAAATAGATTTTAAAAAAATGGGCACAGATGTTTTTTTGTCGATAATTTATTCATAGAACTGTGACCTTACCTTATGCCAAGCACTGTGCATATGTTATCCAAATAAATGCAATGTTTATTCTGTTTATAAGTTTCTTATATATATAGCAGGTTTTGACTGTAATGTGTTTTACTTAGTTATGACTATTGAAATTGGTTTAAAGGAAAATAATGCTGAAGTCAGATTGGACGTTTTATAGGTTCCATGGCTAGCCAATGTCAAATCCTTTGATGGTGTATAAGGCCCATCCTATATGTGCAAACCTGAAATTGTTTTAAATTCACAGATAATTACTTATTATGTGTTACATTTACTTAGCTACAAAAGAATATAAGATGAAAAAGCAAATGTGACAACATTACTCCATTAAGAAGGTATTTCATAAGCATTCCTGCAATGGGTCATAGTGAAATATGTGCGGCTATGAGGATTGAGACCACATGAGAGGATGCAGGTAATCTCAAAGCATACAAAAACCCTTAGGCCTACCTAAAGACCATGCTTTTATTTGCTTGTTCATTTGTTTGCTTTTTTTTTAGTCATTCAGGCGTTTCTCAGGACCACTGTGCTTCACTGCCTAGTAAAACAGCCCCATCCAATAATTTCCAAAAATACTGAAGATGATAGAGAACAAAGCAAGTCTGAAATCTCAGTGTTCCTCTTTTAATGTACTGAGCAGTGAAAGATCACAATGAAAAAATAATATCCTAAAATTTGCAGGCAAATGGATGGATTTAGAGCATATCCCCCTAAACAAGGTTTCACAAACCCAGAAATATAAGCAAGGGATGTGCTCACTCATTAGTGGACTCTAAACAAACAAATAAACAAACAAACAAGAAAAAAGTAAAGCGTGCCCAAGCTGCAAACCACAACCACTGAACAGATTGGGATCAGAAATACCTTGGACTGATGACTCCTTGGATCCCACTCCCCCTAGAGGAACACCTGACTAAGTATTGAAGTTGCCGGGAGAAAACTGGATCTGCCAGGAGTGGAGGCTGAACTAAGCAATATTGGGACCCTGGGACCTTGGGACCGATTGCTCCTGCCACCCTGCAGAAGGGGAGTTGTGGAGAAGAGAAAATGACCTGATGTGGTGGGGACCTTGAAATAGGATATACAAGAATAGAAAATGTGACTTCTTTATTCATAATAATAATAAAAACATCTCAAAAAAGCATATTAAACTGAATTTTGAATAAAAATATTTATATATAATTCTAAAGTATTTAAAATATTTTAATAAAATTTTGTGAATGAAATTTAAAAAAAAAGAAAGATCGCAATGACTAATCAGATTCAAGAATAGTTTGTAACAAATATGAGCAAGTACTTGAAAGTAACTGGAGCCATGGCAGACAGAGTTGTTGTAATGTGTGAGATATACTTTGACATACAGTGAAGAAATGAAGAGATTTTAATTACAAATGAATACTAAGAAAATCCTGGAAATGGATATAGCAAGAAATTAAAATCACACACACAAATACTGGAGGTGATGAGGACAGAATTTAATGGCCTTTTCTGGGATCCTAGAGAAGATCATGTATCTCTGCCAGATAGGCCAGTACAAACAATGAAGTAAAGGATCATGCCCATTACACACAGAAATAATCTGTGATTGTGAGGGTTCAAGTTTTGTAGATGAAAATGTATAGTATAAGATGTTGAAGTAGTCACCTTAAATAGATTAAAAATCAATTTATCTGAATGACAAGACACACTGCCCTGGCTTATGATTTACTATTAAAATAATATGGATAAAACTTAATGTAAACCCAGAAGCCTAATTTTATGAAATTATTATAATCAATTAGCTTAATATAATTTCACCTTCTTACCACAGACAACTACTTTTCAACATTCCAATCAAGAAAAAGAAAATGAAATAAATTCCTTATACCAAGCAGTTAGTTTTGAAAAGCTTATGCACCAAGTCCTTTGTTTGCATCCACAAACTGATTTATAATTAAACGAAGCCATGGAACAATCCTTATGAACATAGGAAGAGGTTAGATATTTGTGTAATATAAAACACTAGGTGCCAAGGATTGTGAGTGATCTTACATAGTAAAATTTAAACCCCAGCAGGTGAATTTTGTCATGGGTTCATATTCATTTGTAAACTCTCTAAAACTTTAATTTTATCATAGAGATTGAATAAAATAAAATGTAAAAAAATTTCAAATAAATGGTTTACTTTTATCTATTGTTAATTTATAGTTAATTATTGTTTATAGTCAGGGTCAGATATAAAGTTAATGTAAGTTGCCACAAGTATTTTAAGAAAAAAGTGTACTTAGATTTCACAGTGTTTCCTCCTATGGTAGGAATCACTGAGTACTATAATACTATGGGATATTTATGGCATCTCTATGTCAACACTTTCATTGATGGGATATTACTCCAGTAAGTCTACTCTGCACTGACAGAATGAATTTACAGGTTTAAAGTTTGTTGAAGTAGTTTATCATATTCTCCATATTTATTTCCTCATTTGTGGGAATAATATAAGTGAAAATTAAGTCACTATCTTTGTAAAAGCCAATGAATTTTGGAAAAACAAAGGCCAACATAAAATCAATTTGAAAAGTAAAGTCTCAATCCATATTGGAGGCCTTAAGTGGTGCATGTATTATCACAGGTGCATCACAACTGCTCATAGGACTTCAGCATATTACCGTTATGAGCAGATCCCTCACACTACACTGGATCAGAAATAGAAGTTGAATATATATCATGTAGAGGAAGTGTGATAACTGTATAGAAAGATTTCTTTTAAATTAATGCTTCTTAAAAGGCAGAGTCTATTTCCCTCAGAGTGGCTTCAAGCTCTCTAACTTCTGTGTTCACCTCCCAAGAGCTTTGACAGCAGATAGGCTGCTATAATAGACATCAAAAGACCCTGAGAACATAATGGCTTAATTCAATATCCACAGACTCTATTCTCAGAGGAGAATGCCAGGACATTAAATGGTAACACAGTATATCCACACGTTCTTTCTTCATAAGGAACACGATGTACCCATCAGTTTAATAGATTCCCCAAGACACAACCATAAAAAAGTTAAAATATTACTTCTCTATAAATTCAGAAGTTCCAGTTACCCTGAGACAGCCAGTTAGCACAGGAATAAAATAACACACACATACACACACACACACAAGCACAGAGGGTCTGAAATGCTCTTCCTTCCTTCCTTCCTTCCTTCCTTCATTCATTCATTCTTTTATTCCTTTCTTGTTTTATTTATTTCTTTTCCTTTTGTAATCAATGATTTTTAGATTTGGTCTGAATAATTGCAAGATATTTTCATTACTCTGGACATTGTAACCTTAAATATTCTCAGACTAGGGAGGAACTGGCAGGATTACAAAGAAGCCAACTGGCCAATATCACCAAGTTGGGGAAATAAGAAGCTCATAAGAGGAACCTGATATGTTCTGATGCCACAGTTCAATCAATTAAACATTATTTAGAGGAGACTCAAGTAGGTCACCTGAGTGCTTGCAATTGCATTGAATTAGTGAAGCCTTGACAGTGTACTCTGATCTAAGTTCTCCAGATTCTGTAAGAACAGGGTCAAGTTTGATTCTAGATTATTATTATTTGATAAGTGTAAGAAAAAATTCAAATATTACTGTATTTATGTATGCTTCATGTCTATAAATGGTCATAAAATTTTATTTTCCCATTTTTACAACATCACCCTAAAACATATTATCTCACAAAAGTCACAAAATATTAATATATATTTTCACTTGTAAAGTCTTTTAAAAATTACCTGAACACAAATAAAATGCATTTTTTTATTTCTATCTGAACCATTGACTACAACTAAACAAATAGAGGATACATTTAATAAAGTATAACTGAATAAACTTTCTTACCATTAAAATACACTTTAGTTCACATATATACTCAACTGTGATACCTGAAAATCTGACACTGTCTGCACCATGTTAGTGGGGGATCCGTGTTTATTATGCTCACCATTAGATCCCAGGCTCCTGAGATCAGTCACCACTCAAACAAAGGGACTGGGACAAATCATATAAATATTTTGTGATTTGGATCTTACTTTTCAGTGACATCAGTGCATGCTTATTTTTTGACATAATTATACATTTCCCAATGCCATTTTTTCTTATAATTTTATGCAAGATAACACAACTAACTTTATAAAATCCCTCTCTTAGTTGTGGCAGATCCTTAGATCTTGGTTATGATCATTTTAACAAATGAAGGAATGCTAATCAATGTATTATGTAAAATATTCTTCAATTGGCATGCACCTGATTATCTTATGGATAGATTGGGTTATGCATTTTTAGAAAGTTCATAGGAGTCTAATTTGTATCATTTGTTTCTAGAGTACATATGACCAACAATAATGAGTGATATTATTCTTGACCATCTGGCTATGGGAGAATTTTCAGATGACTCCCATACAAAGTTATTTCCTGCCCAATTTCCCATGGGTTGTTATTGATGAGGGAATTATTTTGCACAACTTGTGTGTAAGTAAGGGAATATCCTCTCCATTACATTAAAAGAATTTACATAAATTATTTGAGAAATTATTATGAGATTTTTTTCTCTTCTCCTATACTGCTATGTTTATTTAGTCAGATTGGATATTGGATCTGTTTCTTGCAACTAAGTTGCTGCTAATTCTGTGCCCATTCTATGGACAGAACAAGGGGCTATCAAAAAGTACACTACATTCTGTAGCTTCTGACACAGGATTCTGTGTGTCCTCAACTGAATCTTCACTAATATAAGGAATTAATGCTGATGGCTCTACCCTAATAGGCCATCCAGCAGTTAGAGGTCATCTAATAATCCTCTTGCTCAAAGGAGAGATATCTGATTACCATCATTCAGCAAAAGTTAGTTAAGCACTTACTTCCTTGTACAAATATTTTCTCACTGGTTGTATATACCACTTCAGGAAACAAAATTCTCAGTCATAGTATGTAGATTGTATTGAAAGAGACTCAGCCAATTATCAGGGAAAGGCTGAAATATTAGAGAGAAGAAACACCACAGTCAAATCTCAACCAGCTATTTCCAACTTCCTTAGCCTTGCTCATGGTTGCTTCTGCCTATGCTGTTTTCCTACACTGTCTTAAATACACTTCTCACCACCTGAATTCCATCAAGGTTAGGATTAAAGGCAGGAGCTACTCTATGTGGTAGTCAGCCTTGAATTTACAGAAACTCAAAAAGTTCTGTCTCTGGAGTTATGGGATTAAGGGCAGAGGTCAACACTTGCTGGCTTTCCCTGTGCTGGGATTAAAGGTGTATGCCATTGAACCCTGATTGTTTGGCCTTGTACTCAAAGATCAAGAAATTCTTGAATTATGTCTGACTAGTTTTTGCCTGGGTGTTAATCTCTGGATACTTCAGGTTTTATTATATATTTAACTTTTACCACACTAGTGCAAAGAGCACATGGAATTCCTTTTGTCTTTAGTTTTAGAGAGTAAATATAGATTTATGATTTATGAATGATATAGATTTTTCTATAATCAACTTCAAATATATACACAGACTCAAATTCACTTCAGTAAGATTTTTTTTCATGTTTTGAAACATTTTTATGTAACTTTTATAATACAATTTTCATAAATAAATTATATTGTGAGACTTCATGTATCATTGTAGGAAAGCACTTTTTTGGTGCTTTTTTTAAATGATTATAACATTTGGAAATTCTATTAAATGTAAATGTTCATCTTTTTCATTATTCCTGCTAATAATTGTTATTTTCAGATATTTGAATTTAAGTTGTTCTGGTTTCTATAGTATGATGACTCACAATTGCTCTAATATACATTGTTACAATGAAAATATTAGGAAAAGCATCATACACTTGTTTGCAAATTTGCTATCTTCCTGATCATGTTGCTTCAGATATTTAGCTGTTTATTGAATATTTATTTGTTATCATAGAGCTCTAAAATTCTTCGTGTATTTTAAATATCAATCTTTTTAGTGAAATGTATGCTATAAATATTTTCTCCCATTTTATTTCTGTTTCCATTTTTCTGAGTGTCTTTCATAAGTCATAATGGATTGATTTAGATCAAGTCAGTCCGTTTTTCCCATAAAAATTTGTTTTGTACTTAAAAATTTCTTTATGTTATGCATACCTTTTCTATGCAAGGAATTCACTTTTGTCTTAAATATAACTTGACCGTATCTTTGTTATTCTGTTACTAAACTTTCCTTTGTTCCATTGATACATGCATATTATCTCATCAATATTCCACTGACAAGAACTTCACAACTTTGCATTCTTTGCATTTGAAAAGGGTAAATCTTACAAATTTCACCTTCTTCAATACTATTTTAGCTATAAAGTGTCTGCTAATATGTGCTATTCAGGTATGCATGTGTCTGTGTCTGTGTTATGAATCTGTTACAACATGTAGAGGTCAGGGGTCAATTAGCACTATGGAGTTTATTTTTTGAGACTAGGTCTTTTTTCTTGTTTTTATTTTATTATTATGAACAAAGAAGTCACACTTTCTATCCTTATATATCCTTATTCATGGTCCCTTCCCCCTCCCACTACCTCTAGACTCTCAGATTAGGCTTTTCTGATTACATTAGATTAGATATGATTAAACAGATTAAATTAGCTGTTTCTGGGATCCACTTGCCTCAGCCTTTGCAGTCATGTGTGGCAGCATATGTCATTTTCTGCCTTTTCATATGGCTCCAAAGAATAATATTCAAGTTCTGACATTTTGCATAAAAGACATGGATGCAAATTATGACCTAAGTTGTGCATGGACACTGAACATAGAACTTAAGTCCTGACTTTTGATGTGAATGCTATATATGAGACTCACGTCTCAAAATTTTGCATAAATGTTACACATGGGACTCAGTACCTATTGTTGTAGACACTATTTGTGTTACTCAGATCTTACATATCAACACTTTCCTCACTGAAATCTGTGCCCAGAGTCACTATTTGTCTTTCTAAGTAAACTTTTGAATCAGTTTGTCAAAATCTACAAAAGAATTTGCTAAAGTTTGTAATAAGATTAATTACATTTGTATATCATGTTTAAAGGAATTGTATCTTAGTAATATGTAACCTCTGAACATGGAGTATCCATTTAAACATTTTCTTTCCTGTGAGATTTTTATATAGTTCTAGCACCTAATTTTTGAGAATATTCATTTTATATTTCTGTAATAATATACTTCTTTGCTTTTTAAATGTTACTTATTGATTCCTTTTATGCAGAAATACAATTTTAGCATCTTGATAATATCTTCTATCAATCCATGTCACATATTAGGTACTGTTGATTTCAGAAATGTATAACTTAATTTTTAATCTTCTAAATTAGAAAAATAAATCTATCTTTAAAATGTGATGCATATGGCTGTGAATAGTAGAAGCTCTCACACCTATTAAAAATTTACTAACTCTAAAATTTTACTAAAAAAATATTCATGTTAATACTGACAAAATTTGACTAAAGAAACATTGATGTAATAACTAAATTTATTACTTACAAATTTAACATTTGCAAAATCCTGATTAAAATATTATCTTTAATAAGTCTTGTTTTTTTTTTACTCTTCATCTTTCTTTTGCTGTTGTGGTTTCCTGAGAGGAAATATGATTGTACGCAATGCCATTTTCTTTCTTCTAGGAATTACTTTTTACCATAGCTTTCCTACATAAAGAAGTAAAATTCCTCATGTAAATGATCACCTCCTGCCAGATTTTATTTGTAATATTACAAAGATGCTGATTTTACCTTAAAGTGTGATCTATTTTAGTAAATAAATAATAATTAGTAAAATAATAAATTTTAGTAGAAGATATATATGCGTATATTATACACTTTTATATATATATAAACTAAAAATACTCAGCATCTTGTTTCTTTAAACTTTTCATTTCCTTTTAATTTTTCTTTATATAGATAGAGGTAAAAAATGGAAGTGAAAAGCTATGGAGGAACAAATGGCACAACTGGCAAAACTGTTAAAAAAAAGTCAAGTAGAACAAAGAAAGATGAATCTAGAGGGACCCAGGTAAACTATTTTGACCATTCTTGGCAGCCTGCCCATATAGTACACATAGAGTTGTAATTTCATTTTATATTAAGCTAAGCAATCACCTTATTTTACATTCCCAAAATTTGTATCAAAATATGTCTCATTAAGTCTTGATTACACCTTGGAAATATATGCTTGAACAAATGCCATAATGGGGTGAGAAACACTTTCCACTGATGTTCTAAAGTATCAGTCTTACCATGTGCCTATTGTATGCTAGGTATTTTTCTATAAATATGCCAAATGCAAATTATACACAAAAATCAGACTGATTATTTAAATATATAAAAATGACACCAAAAGAGATAAATGTATCAACTTATATATATCCCAATAAATTTCGTTTGTCAAGGAGTATAATTTTTATTTATTGATTATTACTGTTTTCATTTGTATGTTTCTAAAACAGAATCATTGTCTCCTGCAAACATATTTATTTATTTAATTCTAATTGAAATCTTCCTTTATAGGGGTAAATGCAAAGGTATAGTGCCTGGGTATATATATTGCTAATGCCTGCCAGAATCACATTTTATAATTCTGAATAATTGTATCTGCTTTTGTGAGAATGGGAAAATATAATTCACTCAAAAGAAATTCTGGGAGCATCTCCACTAGAGCTATTCACAACTGACAAATTGTCAAGAAGTTGGAAAGGTATATGGAGGGGACAATCCAACTCCAATTGAGAGCCTGGCAAGAAAGCACATCCCAAACAGGAAGAGGCTAATGTTCATGGCATGAGTCCTGCATGTACTAACATTCTGGAATTGTAATTGTGTGTCACAAAGCAGGTGGCTCCTTGCTGGCACTTTCTTTACTGTGAGGTTCTTGTGACCTTGTATACTTATAGTGTAGTTTTCTTTCTAGTAGATTGCCATCTTTAGGCAACCAGCACTTGGAAGTCAAGGCAGTTGTATTACCTCCTTGCTATCTTACATTAATGGAGGTCTAACAAGATAGCTGAAAGCGATGTCACAAAGGCACTGTGGGCATGGAACAAAACCAAACTACCAAATGGAAAGGGCCAAATGAAAACTGGCAGGCTAAACAGGACAAAGAAACTCATTTGGTTTATTATAAAATAATATAATGGTAAACAAACTGGTTAATAGGAATAATATGAGGCTTCAAAAAGATTGAAGATAAACCAGAGATGTACAAAATAAGTTTAATTATTGTTACCATTCTTCATTATGGAAATGCTGCAGATACAAAGTGGATCAAATGCAAGTTGCACAAAGTATAAAATGGGAACTCATCTCTGATCATATTATTCTTACATTTCATGCTGTTTCCACTGTTGCTGGCTTTTCAACCTTATCCAGCTTGGTAACAAAAACGTTATTCAACCGTAGCAGAAATAACATGCACAAAGGTAGAGTTTTCATTAGCAGACTTTATAGTCCTTTCACTTGCCAAGTATTGACCTAGAGAATATGTAAAGAGCAAAGAAACATGACTTTTCAAGTCAAAGTTCCCTTATTTTGGTCTTGGAACTGTAGCATCAACATCACCTCTGGTACATTCTCACAGTATCAAATGACATGTAAATATTGGTAGGAAAAAGCATGAAATTTGTGATATGGAGATTCAATTCAGGAGAATAATCCTATACCATTTGGAAATTCTATCTTTATGACAATTTTTAAAACAGTCTAGTCAAGTAAGAGAGAATAAGAAAAAAACAGAGAAGGAAGAGTGAGTGAGAGTGACTGGGAGAGGTGGGAGGGGGAAAGGAGTTTGAATAAGGGAATACATGGATGAAAATGAGACTGTATTCATAAAATAAAATACACGTGAGGGAACGTGAAAAAAAAAACATTGTAGAATGAATTATTTTTTGTTTGATTCACCTTGAAGGCAATGAGAATGGGTTTTCATTTTATTCTTTAATTATGATAAAGCAAAAGTCAAGAAAGTTAGTAATTTCCCTTATCTTCCTCAAACTTTCTTAGAGGGTAAATGGCAAATTAGTTCATATTCTTTGTCTGATGTATTTTCTCCCGTGTTGGATTGGATTTCTCACAAAGTAGAAAGAACTCTATAAACTGACTGTTTCTGGAAGCTGCTGCTCATCTGCGGACTAATTAAATCACTTCCTTATTTCCAGAGTTAGAAGACCTAGAGAAAGCGACCAAAGGCTGCTTTGGAGTGTCTATAGAGTAGCTCATTTGGTAAGGGTGCTTACTGAACACACATGAGTACAGGAGCTTAAAGCCTATGTGCTTATGTCAAAAGCCACTCATTGCTTCACATGCCATAGTTTAGTGCTAGAAGTGTTGTGGCAGAAAGATTCCCAGCACTTAATGATTCTCAGCCTGCCTCGAGGTTCAATGTAGAGCCCTCTTTTAAGGTAATGAAGTAGAAGGTGAAGCATAGGACACCTTAACTATTCTGACTTCCTTATACACATACATATACTGCATGCATATAATACATATAAGTCACATGTACATGTATACACATGCTAACAAAAATATCCAACAGGATTTGGTCTGAAATACAGAAAGGAAGTTTGGATTGGGGTCTAGTATTACAGCTGTATAACCAAATCTCAACATGCATCACTCATAACTCCACAATCAGTGGAATCACATTGGTGGCGCAAATTGGCTCTGACATGAGTATTTACACCAGAGAAATTCTTATACAAAACACAGAGATAGTTTTTAAAACATTTATTAGATCACCACTTTAGCTATGTAATTAAATGTGTCAAGATTAGAGGTAGGAAGTAAAAAAGATTCATTTTGAAATCTGACTAACATTCTATAGTAGTGTTTCTATTGACACTGAGTCTGCTTTGAGTTTATGTTTCTAATATAGTTGAGTAATCTTATTTACTTGTATTACAACATTTTAGTATCACATGTTTAAGTGCTGATGTAAAACTGTGATCTAGAAGTTGATGGTAATTTTACAGGGGGCAGTCTCACCTTTGTTTTTCCCTTTTGTTTTTAATTTTCTAAATCACATTAGTCTTTGGAAGAAGGGAAGCTAGACTTAAAAAAAATCAAGGCCTTTGGAAACAGGTACCATTGTTATTCTAGCTATTTTTTGTTACTACATAATACAGCACTGTAGAAAACCCAGCTAAGAGCTTACTACTTTGCCAAATTGAAGTAACAGGAGGTAAATGGTAATGCTTCCCTCCAAAGAATTCATAGATTTATAAATTGTTGGAAGCATAGGGTTTTACTTTTTTTTCTGTTTCCTATGATTTGCAGTGCCAGGCTCTGCAGTCCTAATTTTATCCTGGGGCATCCACTCAATACTTACTTGGAGAGAATTGTGCCACCAACTGTGTCCTCATAAGCACTGCCAAGCATCCAAACTTCTCTTGCCTGTTTGGAAAAGGTTATATTGCAAAAAATGTGCTGTGACACCACAATAAGATTTCTTTTAAGATAACTGTTCATCTTTACATTGATGGGAAGTTTTAGGAGTGAAATTTTTAGAGGAGATGATTTTATTAAAACATTTAAAAATACAAAGAACATGATGCAATATCAATATGAGAAAATCTTCAGGAACATACAAAATCATAAATAATACTTATATTAAAACCAGCAACAACTTAAAATAAAACCATGCACCAAAACAAAAAATAATAAAAACTTGTATTTAATTAGTAAAAATGTTAAATATGTTTGTGTAATGCTGTGAGTGTCTCTGACTCAGAGAAATGTGACGGGATTGCTTGGACAGGTACATTTCATAAAAGGGAAGTAGAGGAAAGCCATTATGTGTCCATGCTGGAAAGAACTAGCCTTCCATGGAAAGATCTCCATGGATGAAAGGTCTATTTACAAAATGATAGCTTTATGTTATCTCTAACTAACTGAAGGTAATGAGCTTATAAATACAAATATGTCAAAGTGAGACATACCTGTGACATGCACACATTTTTGAAACAAGGTAATAAAAATATGATTATTGGCTCTCTTTTTAAGGAAGGAACCATGATTGTGCAACCAGAATCTATTAAATTAAATATGCTCAGTTCAGTTGTGCTTTTTTTGCATGTAGAAAGAAGGTATTCCTACTTGACTATGGTTTTGAATCTGCAATCGTGCTGGTACTAAAATATTATTTAGGAGCATTAACAATATTACCAGTTGATTTTCAAAACCATAACCCTCAAAATTGACAAAAGTGCCAAGAGTCTATTTAGTAGACTGTTCACTTAACTGGGAACAGCATTTCACTACAATTTAAAAAAGAATGACATTTTTTTCTTGGAGACATTAGCAACAAAAAGCTTTAATATTTTGGCTCATGACTCCTTACTTTGTTTAGCCTTCAAAATAGTAGGCTGAAGAAATTTTTCATTAGCTTTGTGATATATTAACCTCAAATAAATGTTAAGAAATAAGCATTATTTTTCAATGGAGAGTAGTTTTGTTAATTCCTCAGTTGAAATTTTCTTAGTTTCTTAATCATTTAAAAGGGCTTTTATTCCCAGCTCTTCTAGTAAAACATTTAAAAAAGATTTCCAAACAATGGCACATTGTTTAGTATCTGCATTAGTTTTGTAATCCTGGCTGACTTTTAGCTTTCTGATATATACTAGCAGTTATTGGTAGGTGTTAACAGCTTACATTCACAAATATAGAAATATGCAAATCCAATAAAAGCATATTTCTGATAGACCCAAAGGAACACAAATATATCAGACCAAAATATAGTTTAGACTGGGGATGTGGCTCATCAGTGGTGCATTGACCTATCAAGGAAGAGGCCCTGGGGGGGGTTTCCATCTCAAGTACCACAAAGGCTCAGGAGAGGTTGTTTGCAGTGAAAATTGTGAAGAATATATATATAGAAAATTGTGAAGAATATATTATATATATATATATATATATATATATATATATATATATATAATCAAACAGTCTGGTGGTGCAAACAAATAAAGAAGATGCTGCTGAAAAAGTTAATGGATTTTTTGCTTCAAAGCATGAAAACTGAAACCATCTGCCCATGACAGAGCTGCATGCTATTTTGTGAATTTTCTTTTCTTTTCTTTCTTTCTTTTGGTGAAAAATGCTGTGTTATATGACTGGTAGACAATGACAGAAAGCAACCATGAGTCCAACTGTGTGCAACTATGCACCAGTTACCATGGATTAGGGCTGTGTTCTCATGTGTGCAAACTTCAAAATGTTGAGTCTCTGGATCCCTGCAAAGCATTTTAAATACATATACATATACATATACATATATATATATATATATATATATATATATATATATATATATATATATATATCGCAGCAGAATAGAGACAAAATCACTTTTTGGAAATTCCCAAGACACTGCAGCATTCCAGAAAAAGCTCATTTCCGTGTGTATTGGGAAATAACTTTATTTCATACTCAACTGTAGTTTTTTGATTCTTAGTTAAGTGTTACATATCAGGTCAGTCCCTGGATGCATAAGCTGTTAATCCAGGGTAGAAATTTGATTCAGTTTAACATCTGCTTATATATATTCACACATGCTGACTGAGACAATGAAATAGTATCTCTGGCTTTGAATTTGTTTCTTATGAGCTAGTTGCTTAATATTTCTGAAATTCATCTTTCTTTCTGTAAAAGTAACAATGCTTTGGAAATAATGAGAACAAATCTGCATTGTGGAGAGAGCTAAGGCTTATGAATCATGTGTATTCTATAAAAGTAAAGCATTAAATATATTATATATTTTCTCCTTCTCAGAGACACGAAAGCATAAAACTGCTGGCGGAAATCTTCCTGTCCTCACTGCTCTCAAACAATCACTGAAAGACATAGTTACAAATAATCAACTGATAGGTCAGGCGTGTTACAACCTAACCCTTACATTTAAATTAACTCATATTTTTTACCCATGCCCTGCCACGGGTTTCATGGCTTTTTACCCCATTTTGTACAGGTCCTGCTTCCTTGGTGGTGGCCTGGCATCTCTCTGACACCATCCTTCCTCCTCCCAGCATCCTCAGTTTGATCAACTTGCTTGTACATTTGCCTGGCTATTGGCCAACCAGCATTTATTAAACCCATTGAAATGACAAATCTTTACAGTGTACAAAGGGAGTATCTCACAGCATAAAACATTTACAAACATTTAACATCCTACTTTGTCACAATTTTAGTAACTATTTTAGGTTGTCTGGATTTTGGAGAATTGATTATTCAAATATCCCAAACATTTGATATACAACTAATTGGATAAATCCTCATATGAGTACTGGTATAAGAATAAAATATACCCCCCCAAAGACTTTCAATAGAAAAGGATTTATGAATATTTAAACAATTCTCTATTGTAAAAGAGCTAATTAAATAAAAGCATCAAGTTTTCAATTTTGGAGGAGAGTTGTGTCTAGTGACACAAGCCTCTAATGCTAGATTCTCAGGCAACTGAGGAAGTTTTTTACATGCAATGTTGCACTGGTTAACTTAATGAGAGCCAGTCACAAAGACCAAAATGAGGGCTGAGAGTATAACTTATTGGTAAAGTGATTGTTATAAGTGAGGCTCTAGGATCAATTCCTAGAGATCTTAACTAATAGTAAGAAAATTCTGAAGAGAAATAATAATTTGGAAAAACTAAGTGCTAAGCAGAAAAAAACTCAGAGGAACATTTATATTTTGGGTAAAATATAAGTGAAGATATAAGAAGGCCTTGAGTAACATCTAGTCACTTTCTTCCTATGTGCCATGGACCTCTTTGGTCAGGACTGTCTACTGTACCCACAAATTTAAGTCTCATTCAGTCATCATTAGAGAAGCATCCTCTTGCAGTAGGTGAGAACTAATACACAGACCCACAACTGGAAAATATGTAGAGAGGAAAGACATGGAGGACTCATTCCTAAATGAGATGCCTCCTTAAAATCCCTCTTCTTAACATCCAAAATCTGTGCTGAAGAAGAGATAGAAGATGGTAATAGCCAGAGGGGATAGAAGACACCAAGGAATCAGCATCTTCCAGACACAACAAAACTGACACTCACAATTCACTCACAGAGAATGTGACAAGCCTAAGATATGCACAGTTTCAAGCCAAACAGCATCCCATCATTGAGAGAGGGAAGGAAATACAAATTCCCATCACTGCCTAAGAAACTCTCTACAATTCAAAACCACTTAAAAATAAAAATTATTTTTCTTTAGTGGAATTTCACTGAGTATGCAAACCACATTCAAAGGCAGGCCATATACCAAGCAATTGATGGACAACACAATATGAACTCAATGGTGATTTTGGAGGTTTATGTTTCATATTGCTTTCTATTAGAAGTTTTATAATCTCTCAGGACTTTTTACTTGTATATTATGTCTTATTTATATTGTATATTACATATATAATATATTGTTTATATATATATATATATCAACCAATTATCTTTGTGTGTTTGTGTGTGTGATTCTTCTGCTTTTTTGTTGCTGTTCTTGTTTTTTGCCTATTTATTTTATAAAAAGAGAAAAAAGGTGTAGAGTTAGATAAATGTGCATGTTCAGTGAATTTGGAAAGAGATGGCGAAGGAGAAATCATGAATAGACTATATAGTGTGAAAAAATAATTTACTATAAAAATTAAAGGACTTGAGTAAGTGAAGATTAAGGAATGAACATTCATTCCAAGTTAAGAAAAACCCTGAACAAAAATATCCAGAAAGTTTGCGAAGGTTTGGAAATCACATTTGGAGGCTTCTAGCTCACTGTTCAATAACAACTGTGAAGGAAGCATTCATTTCTAACATTATAATTGAAGACTGTCCACTGAAAGCTGAAGATTCAAATGCTTTCCTGCTACATCTGATGTTTTATTAGCACTCACATTTTCTCTTGATTGGATGATATTTCTACATCATAAGAATATGATGTAATTTTCAACTGACTTCAACTATCAATATTTGACAACATTAACATATGAAAGATACAGGGACTGTAGATAATAATTTACCAAGCTTCAGGTATGTATAATTGAGTCTATACAATAGAATCCTATTGTTTTATTAAGTATACAAAATTCTATTGTATTACAGAGAATGATTGCCTCAAGAATATTAAAAATGGCATACAGCTTTTAAGACAGCTAGAAGAATGCTTTTGTTTTATGTTTTCCTGAGCCATCAGTATTGAGGTCTGTAATTTTATTCTGTAGTTGTGCACAAAAGGGAATGCTAGCTGTCTTTCTGAAGACTGGAAGCAAATGCTTTCTATGTTTTAAATTATGTTAGGCTGAATGCATGAGGTATGCCACTGTGTTTTGTTATTTATTTGTATATTTTATTATTCATGGAGTATGCAGTTTTACAAAGCATAATATATAATTTATGCTTAAGAGATTCTGTTTCCAAAGCAATATATATTATACAGTTGGAATTAAGAGAAATCTTAAAAATGCTATAAAAATAATATATTTATTGCATGGGACCCTCTTCAATAAAAGAATGTTGATATAAAGACTAAAAATATTTAATGTTCGCCATATTTATTACCAATGGATCTAACACAGCTTCAATTATTATTTGGCTTTTCATAGTGTGTCATTCTTATTATAATATTCCTTAATTTTCCCTTGTTCAAAGATGCCTTAGCATCACTAAACACAGTTTGGCATTGACAACTAATATTGAAACAAGCCTTATGACATAAGATTGGGAATATATTTTCCTTTCTGTTGAAAGGCTCATACTTTATAACTTGAGTCCTTATGTCAATGTCATTTGCTTGAGATTAGGGCAGAAGTGGAACACTTGAATTTTTGCTGAATGTACAAACTATTTTTGTAGAACTCAGCCTTCTTACACGTACAGCCTATCAGAACACTTGCTTTATTCAGAAGCACAGATTGACCTCATATGGTAGATTTCTATGCAAGTCTAGCAGAATTTTGTTTCCCAGAGGATCATCTAAAGATGCCTTCAATTTATTTGCTTCACTGAAGCTTTTAGATAAAGAGCTACTTCTTCCACTGTCTTTCTTTATATATTCACTATAGGGGAAAGAACATGCTTACAAGTTAAGGACAAGAAACTTTATTGCTGTAGCTCTTATTTCCGTATTGAATTGGAATTAGAAGATAGATGTGGGTAAGTTAGAAATAGGCCTGAGGTGAGGCTTCAAAATAAGAATGTGGAGACAATATGACTCAGATGCCCCAAAGATAAAAGCAGTTAAACCTTTGGGGAACATAAGTAAAATAGATTGTCAGGAAAAACACTGTGAAATATTCTGAAATGACTACTTTACAACTCTTTGTAAATGACTGTAAAAACCAGCAATATTACATTTGATCCATAGTAAAGCAAATGGATAGTGTCTGGTAGAATACAAGTAATTACAACCCCAGAGAAGCTAGATAGAGAGAAAAACCCTAAAAAGGATACACATGGATTGCTCCAGGAAGGGGAAATGGTAAAAACCACTTGAGTAAAGTGGGAAGGATTCTAAAGGGGAAAGGATGGGGAAGTGAAACATGAGGGTTGATAGTCAAGTTAGGGGAGGGATGCTGAGTGTGAGCACTGTAAGAGTAAATCATCATCTTTACAGAGTAAACTATCATTGTCTAGGGAGAAACCTGGTGTGAGGAAAACTCACAAAAACCCACAAGGAGGTCCAGGCTAAGGCTTTTAGCAATGTTGGGGAGAGTGACTGAACTAGCCTTTCCCTGTAGTCAGATTGGTGACTATCTCAACTGTCATCATAGAAGCTACATCCTATGAGTGATGAAAGCAGATGCAGACACCCACAGCCAAGTACTTCCTGAGTGCCTCATTTTAATTGGAGAGAGAGAGAGAGAGAGAGAGAGAGAGAGAGAGAGAGAGAGAGAGAAGCAACTAGTGGAACAAGTTGGGATCAAGAGCATGATGGAAAAAATGACAGACAGCTGCCTTTAGTTAATGGGAGCTCAGGGCTCTAGACTAACAGCAGGACCAAACTAGATCCTCTAAATGAGGTAGACAGATGGATAGACTGATCTGTTAGTGGACCCCTGGCTATTGAACAAGGAATTATCCCATCTACATTAACTGGCTATTTAGAGCTCACTTCTTATTGTGGGTTGCCTTACTCAGCCTGAATACAGGAAAGAGAGCATAGGTCCTGACTTGACTTACTATACTAGCCTATGCTGACTACTCAAAGAAGGTCTTTCACCCTTTAAGGAGTAAATGTGGTTGTGGGGATATGAAGGGGTGGGGGAAGGGAGTAGAAAAAAGGGAGGAAGCAGGAACAGCAAATCAAATGTAAAAGGGAAAATCCTTTTTTATTGTCTTTTAAAAATCAATATCAAACATTATATAAAAAGCAAAACATTCAAGATAGCTAAAAATGAAACAATACAGTAATGAAACATCTCTTTTCTCTAAAATACATAAAACATAAAGGATAAAATCTAAAGCTCTTCAAGCCAGATTAGGTTCAGCTACAGACAAAGAAAACAGTAGGTCACAGCTAATGCTCACGGATGCACTATGGCCACAACAAATTTCTGCTAATCAACGCTTCTACAGTCAAACCAGAAGTTTTTGTTTTGTTTTGTTTTGTTTTTTGTTTTTGGTTTGTTTTTTGTTTACTTGGTGTGTGTGTGTGTGTGTGTGTGTGTGTGTGTGTGTGTATTAAATCACTTTATTCACCCATCATCTTTCAATGGAAAAAACGTTTTTGCTTAAAGTCCACTAATGAGTGAGTACACCCCCTGCTTATCCTTCTGGGTTTGTGAGGCCTTGCTCAGGAGGATATTCTCCAAATCCATTCATTTGCTTGTGAATTTTAAGATATCATTTTGTCTTACTGCTGAGTAGTACTCCATTATGTAGATGTACTACAGTTTGTTAACCCATTCCTCCATTGAGGGGCATCTAGGTTGTTTCCTGGTTCTTGCTATTGCACAAGTAATAAAAGGAAGAA
Organism: Sigmodon hispidus; assembly: GCA_004025045.1. Classification (NCBI taxonomy): domain Eukaryota; kingdom Metazoa; phylum Chordata; class Mammalia; order Rodentia; family Cricetidae; genus Sigmodon; species Sigmodon hispidus. The sequence continues at coordinate 87,059 of PVIH01003413.1, forward strand.
GAATAAAGAAGGCAAGTGATCATTGCCCATGGAGAACAAAATGTCTTCTGTCTTTCTTGAATTTATCTCAGTGTTGTTACTGCTCAGATAGGTAGTTATTTGGCTCTTCTTGAGTTCAGTATAGAATCTTTCACTATTAATTAATTACATAAGTTGACACAAGATTTTTAAGATTTTTATCAGAGTAGTGATGTTTTTCACTTAAATATGTTGGCAGTATTTATAATGAGTCTAAAATCCTGGTGTGAGTTATAATCTCATGGAGCATGTGATGAATTGTACCTCACTTGGCTCTACTTCCAGAGTATGTGATTCAATATTCTTGGAAGGAGACCAAGAATTTGCTCTTTTAGCAAGTTCCAGATAGTAACTATGCTGCAGGTTCATAGACCATATGGCTGGATTTAACGGTAGAAACTGTTGTCACTGAGGGTGATCCTCCCTCAAATCTTTCCTTTTTAGAGCAGGAGAAAGATATTCACTTTAAGAACTAATCTACAATCAGGCACTTCTTTTCTGGTCTATATGTGAAAATTAGTAAATAGTTCTTTTGGCTTTTCCTTTACAGCTACTTAAATCAAGGTCCTAAATCTCCCTACTTGGGCATTAGAAATAGTGGCATTCTCTATCAAGTTTCATAGCAAGGAACTGAATGGTATCATAGAAGACAGAATAAAATTCACTTTAGACTAATTATGTAGCTAACTACTATAGTGTATGAACTTAACCTTCATAGCAATGCCATTTGAACTGAGGAAACACTACTAGACAACTGCAGGATGTATGTAAAGTAAACATGGACAGAGAGAAAAGAATGTAGATACTGAGCAATGTAGTCTGTAATAAACGTAAGTGGTAGTGTGTTTCCCTAAGCTCCAGTAGTCTCCATAAAAGGCTCACCCCATCCTAATTTCTATGACTGACTCACTCATTGGGAAAAGCAGTGTCATTTTATTCTTCCCTCTTTTCTGTTACAGGATATACATTATCTTTCCCTGTTGTTTCCATAGAATTCAATTGCATTTCCACTGTAAGAAAAGAGTGAAGCACTCCAGAGTATTAAAATGGACAATACTACCCTATTTATTAAAGCAAAAGGAAAATCTTTTACCCACGAGTGGATACTGTGTACCTGACCCAAAGGTGTAAGGATTGTTTTTCTTTTGTATCTTCACATTCCATGTAAGGAATTAGGGAGAAGATCTATTGTCAGTATGCTGGTAATGAGAAGAATAGACCCAGAACTTTCAAATACTTTAAAGTCTTTTGTGAACTCATAAAACATAAGGTAAATTAAATCTAATTTGCATGTGATTTGTCATGTATTTAGAAGTTGGTGGCAATTAAGAAATGCAATTTGCTTTTAACACTGTATTCCTCTTTTGTGTACATTTAAAACATAATACATTTCTAGTAATCTGTGAGATTACAATATTGCCCTCTATTGGCCAAATGGAAAACTTAAAGTTAAGCATCATATTTCTGTAAGATTTTCAACATTTTAGCCTGAATTTAATTTAAATAACAGATTAGTAATGCAGCTTTGCAGGGAGAAAACTATTATATGTTACCTTAAGGGATTATATGTGAGCAGATTTGCATTTAGAAAATAGGTCTCTTTTGATATTCTGTTCTTTATTTTTCTTTCCTTTTCCTTTACTTCTCTTTTAATGAACAATTTCTCAATTCATCTTCTTAGGTGAACATCAAATTGGAACTTAAATGCTGAGAATATAATTTAATGTGCTGTTTTGATTAATTTTAAAAGATATGACAGATTTCTTTTTGTGTCATGAAAGTTATTTAGCAACAATTTTACATCCTTATGTCTTAGTGGCCCTTAAATATTGGGTACCTGGTAAATGGCATACAAGGAGCATCTCATATAGAAATTTATAAATGCTTTAACCAGTCAATACTCGATACTCAATATGAAGAGTAAAAGTATACGTGAAATGTAGATTTTGTATATAGGTACTTCTTTTTCTCAATGCCAGTGACATTTTGAGACTAAGATGTTTGCTTTTGTTTTTCTAAGTTTTGCATTAGTGATTTATACAGTGCTTTGAATTTCCTAAAATAATTTTAATATGACAAATACTCATAAAAATATTCATATAGGGTCTTAGAATATTTTCATTTGATTGCATGAGCATTATTTTATGTTCAGGCACAGATAAAATATTATTTTAGATTATATCACTCACAACTTATGTAAGATTGAGAGTCAATTTTTTATCCTAATTTCTAATGTAATAAATAGTAAATAAAACAGAAGGGCTTTATAAGCTGTTCAAATATTAGCACCAGATTTTCCAACTAGATAATATGATGGTCCACGATAAAGCTTATTTTCCTGGAATCTTGTCATAAACCAATTTGAACCTGCAAGAAAAAATTCACACACCTGAATGGTTTGGGGTTTTACATATTGTTATAACTTATACTTCCAGAAAACAACTATCCTCTGTGAGGGAATAACTCATAGATGCCCACAATTTTAACTCTGGATTTGTAAGAGTTCATGTAGCCATATATTCCTCTTACATTTTTCCAATTGGTAAAAAGTCTTTCAGGTATTCTCCAGAATGTATGTCTAGAGAACTGACAGGGTTCAGACCATGAGCATTTGTGAAACATATCTAATCTTACCATCTATTCAGTTCTAGTTCCCTCTTTTGACACAATTTATGTATAGTAAGTAATCTTGTGATTAGATTTACTGTTTCAGGTAATGCTTGGTGTATCTAGCAAAGAAAACTAGGCTGAAATACTTAATTCCACTCATTCTCTCTGATGGACTCACAAGGAATTTTCTTAAATTTAACTAAGTTTACACATACCTATTAAATGTAAAGGAATCTGTTTTTGAGGGTATTATTTGCACCCTAAATTAGCTTCATACAGACACAGGAAATAGGGCCCAATGGATTCTAAGGATAAAGATATATGTTTTCATTAAAAGTACTTTTATTTCAAGTAACATGAATAAGCAAAAAAAATGTAAGAATCAAGAACCAAAAATAATGGATCCTGGAATAGCTCATAGAGCAAATACAGGAGTAAAGAAATAATACCTGTGACCACAGGCAGTGCAGGTGTGCACAGATATCAGTACTATAAACCATTGGTTTCTCAAAAGCTGCACCACTATCCTAAGACACTAGGGATCTAGAAATGTCTCAGATTATTCGCCGACATAACTGTGTTCACATTGCATTAAACACAGTGCTTCACGTAGCCTAGTCAGTATTGCAAGGTTGACTTTAGAAACTATAGTCTAGAGGTTGATGGAAATCACTTGGAAACATGAGTGAAAATAAAATAAGGTCAGAAGAAGCAAAAGGGTGCTGAGTAGTGAAAACTGTAAATGCCAATTAGCCACTAGCTTCCAATTTTTTCACACTATAGGTATACCCATGTCTTTAAATTTTAAGAGTGGTCACTTTCATTAAATGCTATTAGAGAGAGTGACTGGAAGGGGCAGGAGTGGGAAAGGAGTTTGAACAAGGGAATACATGGATAAAAGATATGACTTTACTCATAATAATAAAAAAGAAAGGTCTAAAAAATGTCATTAAACTCCATAGTACTCCAATAAAATTTTTGGTGGGAAACAGACTTATTAGACATGTCATTATCATATGACACTTGTACACTAGTATGCTAGTATAATATATTCACTTTAATTGCTCTAATAAATTTGTTGTTTTATATATAATACAGAAATGATGCCTAATACTTATTTAAGAAATAATTAGTACCAGAGCTACTTCCTGAAAGCATTGTTCAGTTTATAGTTCTGTAATACTGATCACAAGTGTACTACAGAGATGTATTCACTGGATAAATGGAAATTCCAATGAATGCTGAATAAGTTAAGATTAGAATTGTGGGCCCTCGAAAGGGAATATTGACATTGGGCATCTGACTCTCAGAATCTGACCTTATTTGAAAATGATTAAAATAAATTATCAATTTAAAATTAGAAATAAGTATGTGCTCTGATTAAAGTATAAGTAACTTCCTTTTAAAAAATTGGTATAAAATAGACAAAGGCAGAGATATAATAGTTTGAAGAGTTAAAAATAGTAAGGAAATGAAAAATGAAGTATTTCTGAGTTTGCTAGTGACTAATATGTATGTGTGTGTCAGGGTTGGAGTGTGGAAACAGATAAATGGAGCTTAACCTACAAGTAGCTTGACCTGACTAAAGCCTTGATTTTTAACATCTCTCCTCTACAAACATAAACCATTAAATTTCTACTGTTTTGAACCAGTTGTTATTCAACCCTAATATACTGTGTACATTGTGTCTAAATATTGTAGTTAGAGACCTGCTACCATTTCTCTGGCAATATCAACTTAAAATATCAGGCTGCTCTCATAGAGTCATTAGATTGTTTACCCAAGTGAAATAAAAGAGTTCTTTTCCTTTCTTCCTTTTTTTTGTTTTTTAAAACTTAATAATATGGTGTAACAAGAGCTTCTTTTTATGTGACAAAACTTGAGCATGAATCCAAGGAAATAAGTACTGACTGCCATTAGCTTTGTTCTATAAGCAACTACTGGAAGATGTGGATTTACCATACTGGATATGAAGAGACTTATATTAATATCTTTGGTTTATTAGAATCATGAGTGTTTATTCACCATCTAGAATTATAAGTGTTTTGAAGGGAGTAGGCTGTATCAGAAAATGCCAATGTTCATTTTAGGAAGGAAGGCCCATAATCACAAGATACAAACTCCATCTCATCCATTCTGTCATGTAGACACTAGAACATGTACATATTATCATTTAATGTATTTCACAGTATTGGTGTCTTCCATGACCATTCATATGTAGCATAAATTTCTAGGCCTTCTGAGGTGAGGTCACTTTAAAGCCTCTGGGCATGGACTGAAAATAAATCTTGCTGCCAACTATGCTTCCACTGAGCTCTGAGATCCCAGAGCATGAGTCATGCTTTACTATTAGACAGGAATGAGCCCAGTTTCCAATTTCAGATCATGTCTTTCTAAGAAAAGAAAAAAAATATATAATCTTAAATTACTTCTTTGAGAAAACTTTTCCTCTGCTAATTCTTTTAAGCATGGGTATACCTAGAGGTCTATTCTAACTAATGTCTGAACCAAACAGCTACTAGTATCAAGCTATCAGTTTCTGCCATCCACTGGTGGATTACCTTCCATCTCTTATTGTTCACTTCCTATATTAGACTTTCTTTGCATTATCTACCATGCCCCTGTTTTATACCGAATTCAGATAAATAGAGTAGAACATTACTGTTTAGATTATGTTGGATGTCAATGGGTAACTATTGTATAAGTTTTTAAAACCTTGAGACATAACCGTAGCACATACTAGAAAAGAAAGTGAACCTGGAAATACCTTAGTGATCTTTCTATGTATCAGGATTTGGGACAAGAAAACAACTTTCCTATATCTGGTTTAATGCTTGGTTATATCTTCATTATGTCATACTTCAGAAATATTACAGTTCTGTTAGGCTTAAGATTTTCCATTTGCTACTTTACCTATTTTTAATCTCAAGAGAAAGGAGTAATTATACAAATGTTTTAAGACTTAATGATTTACAAATTTTCAGAAAGATTCTAAGATACTGTTGAATGTATTCAATAATACTCAAATGATTCTACAGAGTTAATCAGCTTGTAAAAGAGCTTAATTAACAGCCTGGGTATGTTTCATACACAAAGAAAATGTAACTACTTAAATTCTTCTTAAATGTTTTCAATAAAACAGACACATTTGGATTGATATTCTATTTCTCTGGACTTCTCTGGATAACTATTACTCTTTGGAAAACACTAGTGTTTCCTTCATGATGTAAACATTCTCTAAAGATAGATAATACCTCTGTTCAGAAACTGAATAGACTTCATAATACCTCTTGTTACTCTATGTTTACAACTATATTGATATAGTTGTAAATTTTACAAATACTAAAACAGTGAAAATATTAACAGAGATTTGTTTGGAAGCTTTTAAAACAAAAATGGTAAAATTAAGACTAAAGAAGTTTTGGTCAGTGATTTCTCACTAGAAGCTGGTGAAAAAGATTGCCTTACAAGCCAGCTTTCTTTTCATAAAGATTTCTGCACCTGTATCCTTCAGCTAGTCAGATTCTCTAATAAAATAGCTATATTTAGTGAATGATAATTTAATAAGCACTTCTCAGAGGCCAGAACATACATTACAGCATAGAACATACACTAGACACTTATTTGTCCATATTTATGTGAACTTAACATAAACACATACATAAATCAAATCTATTAGATTGGGCATATCAGATATTTATGAGAAAATAAAACTGACTGATGTTAGCCAGTTGGATCAAGTCTCAGAAATTCATAGTCTCAAAATGCCCACAACATTAGGAAGTAAATGAGAGTGATGGCCTTAGGAACACAATTCTGACTTTTCTTATTTACATGTGTGAATTGCTACATCTGTCACCTAAGATAGGTTAATTCAAGTCTCAAAGTCCACTCTTCTCATCTACATACTGAAGTAAAGGAGCATCTACTTCAGTAGAGCATGGATCAGAAGAAGAGCTTAAAGAAAATCTTTGGCAAAACTGAGACATTAGCATGAAGGTAATTAAAAATTAATGTGTGAACATCTGTAAATGTCAGTCTTAGTCCATCAGTAGAGACACACTAACGTAGCTGGTGTAAAAGAAAGCTGTAGCAGACCAGAGGAAGAGGCAAATATCTTAGCACAGGGGGCTAGTACAATAGTACCATGGGTTAGCTGACATAAAAACTAGACATCTGTCTTGCCTGAAAGCCAGTAAGTCTGAGATCATCAAGGCACCATTTAGTTCCTGAAAGGATACAACTCACTCTACCCTCAAATGGCAATGAACAAGACCATAAGATTTTCTTCTTTCCTTGTAATGACACTAGTGCAATCAGGGTGACATAGCCTTCATGATCTCCTCTAAACCTCATCACATGTCTAATTTTACCATAAAGAGCAATTTATGTGCAAGCTCTACACATAATGTGAACTCCAAGTACTATACCATCAACTAGGAACTACACAGTGTTTTCCATGTCTGTTTTGCTCATAAAGATTACATGTATGTTTCTGTGTGTATATGTGTGTAAGTTTATTAATAATTATGGGTTATATGCAAATTTTACAATAAAATAAATTATACAATTATTTAGAAACAAATTCATTTATCATTAAAATGTAGGATAAAATCAAAATATGTTCTTCATAGCTGTTGCTGAATATATGAGTCAGCTGGTACATCACAGATGCTAAATGTATGCTTTCTAGATGAAGGAGTCTGAGGACAGAAGGAGAGGGGGAAAGAAGTGGTGATATGGATAGTTCAATTAATAGACTTGGAAGGAAGGAAGAAAGGGTGGAAAGTAGGAGTTAGTGATATTCCATTAGGAAGAGCAAACTTTGGGTGAGAAACATCTGTTCTTAGGCCTGGATCTTGTAAACTGTATAGCATAGCTTTAGTCTTATATACCTGTTTTTTAAAAAGTAGGTAATAACCACCTTGTTTTGAGAATTAGATCAGATATTGTGTAAAAAATGCCTGATTTCCCACTGCCTGGAATATAAATGGTACTCCACAGATATCAGCACCTTTTCTTTTCCATGCCTTGGTCTGATTTTACCTTTACATTTGGGGTTTCAGTGTTTTTCAAGTTCCAGTGGAACAGATGATTCGAAGGTGGAAAATGACATAGTTCCAAATCTAAGCACAGCTCCCTCTTGGGCTGCTTCTTTGCAGAGTTTACCACTGAGCAGATGCCTTTTTTAACCTCACTGTTTGAATGAGCTCATCTTTAGAGAAAGTTTCTTTCTTGCATTCCTTATTAGTCTGCCATTTTCCAAGCCAGGAAGAGCCCAGACAGCAGGTCCATCCCATCAGAGAGTGGATTGCACTGTGCAGATACCAGCAATTAATAAACTAAAATGTCAGCCATTGTGGTACTTTTTTTCTTTAAAAGGTCTTTTTTTTTAAATTTTATGTGATACTTTCTTAATGAAATACATGATTTGCAGATTATGTTACCTTTGTGCTACTCATAGGCTTAAAAAATGTTTGAAAAAATAGCTAACTTAATAGTTATACATTGATGAAGAAAAACTTTAGTTTGTTTACTAGAGGAAACACTAGGGCCTCACAAGAGGGAAAAGGTTCTTTGACACAAAAAGAGGATGCTTCTTGTATCATTGACATTTTGGAGGGAAAAAAATTACACTATGACCAACAACCCTAGAAGATGTATTATGGGGTGTAAGAGATTTCTTAGTGGAAAAGGGTAGATGCTGGTTAATGTATCTAATTCTTTTAAGGAAATATTTGAGAACAACCATCATCAAATTATAACCAAGTCTTCTTTAACAAAACACTCTTGAAGACTCTGACAATTCTTCTCTTCCTCTTCCCTAATATAGCAAATGAGCTCTTTGCTTAAAAATAAAAATGATTTCACTCTATGCTTATAAAAAAATAGTGTACTAGGTTCACAGAACTCTGTGGCATCTGTATTTTTTCTGTGTTATGTGGGTGTAAAATCTGTGGTGAGAATATAGAAAGTCTTTTTTGTTAATATTTTTATGCCTAAAGTGCAAATGTCTTGGAAAGGGATAGAATATGTTTTACCTGGATTTAGGAAGCTTTAATAATTATGAAAAGGAGCATTATTTTGACTTTCCCTTTACACAGTTTGAATAGAAAAACAGTATTTGACTTTCTGTAAATTTTTATTAAACACTTACATTAATACTTATATGTACCTTTCATATCTCACTAGTTGCTGAGCCCCAAAGCCTCAGTCAGTAACTTTAGTAACATTAATAGTGAAAGACACAATAAAATCAGTCAAGAATATACAGTCAGCAGGGTTCTGTGATGGCTTTTTTCTTCTTATTGCCTTCTTACATCACAATTTTATTATTTCCTTATTTATAATGTTTCTTCATAGAACATTATTTTTTTCTTGGTTTACTGTATGAACACACTTAGTTCTTATAGCATCATAGGACTTTGTTTTTTTTTTCATACCATACAGATCTTTAATGTTTCTGTATATTTAATTAATCATTAAAGAACTTCAACCTTCTCAGATGTTGCATTGTTGCTCCTCTTCGGTATTTTCCTCCCGATACCAGCTCATGCTACTATCCTCTCAAACTGTCATTGCTGCTTTTGCCAACACATACTTTTCCTAAGCAATAATCTGTTAGTGAGAGCTCATTTCTTATAGTTTCATTATATTAGAAAAGCAAATGTACACATTAAATGTGTGGTCACGAGGGCTGTGATCTCACTGTAAATGTGAAAAGAAAGTACTGGGTTCTGAGATAAGTCATGCACAAGCAGATGAAGCATGACTAACCAGTTCACTCCAGAGAAATTGTTAAGTGTAAATATTTTGCTCCTTTATGTAAATACACAAGCTTGCTGAGAAAGCCCATCCTTCTACTATGAAGTTATTGCTGGAGTGTTTACAGTAGAACCAGAAATCATATACCTGCCTGTGTGCACTCGAGTATACACACAGACACACACAAACACGCACACACACACACACACTCACATTCACACACACACTTGAGAAAGGAGGGAGGAATGAAGGGAGAAACTTGAAATAAAACCTACCCTGTATGGTGTACTGGGTCCTCCCGTCTCTATTATAGAGTTTTCGGTATCCCTCTTGAACTATAGACCTAGTGTGAAAAAGCAAAGTAGCCCTTGCATAGTGTGGAGTTGCTGGTCCCTCACCTTAAACAATTCTTCAGTAAAGTTGTTAACACTGACCCTTTAGCTTCAGAAGCATTACGTCACCTGCTATATTACAAAAGGGAAGAGCCCAGCTAAAAGTGGAAAGCAGAGCAGATGCAGAGCATGAGCTGCACTCACATGTAGGACAGAAACTCTGCTTTTGTAGCTCGTTTTCCCCCAGGGAAGCAGATTCTTCTTTTAATCCAGTTCAGACTGTTCTAAGGCAGATACTATTTCTGAAAGTGTTGAACATGCAGAGCCAAACTTTCTATGTATGGTATACAAGAGGCAGGAAAAACATGATGTATTCTTAAAATCCAGTGGGGGAAGAGGAGGCCATACTAGGTGACTGCAAAGAGACCTTCCGGGCCTGTGAGCCATGCTGATCTTCACACACCCCTGTGGGAGTGGTGTGATGCTATGCTCCACACTGACATCACTGCCTTTATCCACTGAACTTTGCTTTTCTCGTGTCTTTTATGCTACTTACCTGTGCACTTCAAACTTGTTCTCAGTCCTCCTCCCTGTTCAGTTAAGGATCAAAGCTCAGCACTGCTCTTTATCCTTTGTCAGATCTGCTCAGCAGTCACTAGAGAGTGTCCTAACTCATCATCTCATTATCAACTCTCTGGTTTCAGGATATCATTTTCTAATCTTCATTTCTATTAAAAATTAGGTTGGAGAGGTTTACCTTAATGTAATCTTGCAGCATGTAAGTGAAAGAAATGCCTGGAAATAAAATTCAATGCAGAAGGTGTGACAATTAATCTGAGTTTTTTGGCCTCCAAGGACAACAAGGTAAGGGACAGAAGGGTCACACAAATATGAATTGAAGATTATCAGAAACTCCTTTATTGCCATTATAAATATTGATGGTCATAAATCATGCCTTCCTATAGAAAAGTTTTCATGAGCTCTTGGGGTTATTTAATGATGAGAATCTATGATGCTGTTGCATAATTGTTTTAAAGCAAGGAATAGCAGACTTGACATATGGAATCAAACTAGAGACCAAAGTGAATCGATGAATACACAAGCAAAAACAAAGCTAGACCACGTGCATCTTCTGTAAAGGCTAGGCTGGACACACAGGTCAAAGTAGCATGAGGCAGTATCCACAATGTCTGCATAACCAAGATTGTAAATTAGGCAAGGAGCAGAGCACTGATTTGACCAACCAAAGCCTGGAGAATCAAAATCCCTTCAGGGCTAGAAGTATAAAGTAAGATTGTAAGATTTTAAGAAGAAAGGCAAGAAACTCAGAAAAATTGCTCAAAGAAAAAGAGATCTAAGGTTATTATAGTCTTCTGCTATTCATTTGATCTCAACACTATTCATTCTACATAATGGCATTGTTACATATTTCCTTTTTTGCCACTGTATTTTATATTATTTTTTTAAAATAAAGTCTTTTTTCGAAAAAAAGAAAAAAATGCAAAACAAAGGTCAAAAGCTAGAACACACCAACTTAGCAGAAAATATAGCAGAAAAAAATGTGGCCATGGTTTGTCTCATAGGAAAGCATTGAGTTATTTACAACAAAGAATATAAGGCATGATTTAAGAGTAGAGATCACACTCAGCTCACAGGCAGCTAATGCTTCACTAGGAAACTGGGAACTCCCCCAGACCGTGATGGCAACTATCAGAAATGAAGATGGGTTAACAGTTCTGCCAGGAAAGCATGTGGTAATGGGGATATGGAGTGGTGGTGAAGAGGTAGCAGTTCTGTGCTATGCTTTGTACCTGTGTAAGTTCATTTGACCTTGCTTGTAAGAATTATGAGCTTAGGAGGAATCATTTGGAGGTGATAAACTGTGGTTAAGTAAAGTGAACAGAATTGCCTGTGGGCACTCAGATGTTATTCCTGGTTCTCAGAATCAAATAAACAGGTTAATGGTGGGGGAATGAAACTGAGGTTTTCCAATGTACTCCTCCATATTTCCAGTGTAGTGACTCATGCAAAGGTGTCCTTCCATTGTATTTCCATCTGTAGATACTGTCATTTCTTACTGTGATGATATACACCATTAAATTTTATTTCATGGACAACAATAGTCAAACTTTATTTGTGCTAATTCAGAAGTAAGATCATTTGGTATAAAACAATACAAAAGAACTTTGAGTAGTAACAAGCCTAGAAACATTATCCCCATTTACTTAAAAATAAATTACATTTTTTTCTGTTTGCATTCTAGTTTAGATGTTTGTAGTTATTGCTGAGATGTATAAAAAGGAAGGTCAAATGATAGGTGTAGCAGTGTCTTAAATTTACATAGCTTGTAGTATTTTTATTTGAAATAAAGTAGATATTAGGCTACCTTAACTGGCCTCTCCAGAAGAACTATCCAGAAAAATGACATCTTTTTTTTTTTTTCATCTTTACAAATCAAGTGAAGAGGCTGCTTGCTTTCTGAATGGTATCACCACCATCTGATCATTTCTGATAAGAATTTAACATTTGCTAACATTTATTTTTCCCTTATACATTTTCAAATACATAAAAGGCAGCTTTGAAAAACATTTCTCAGCAACACCAAAAAACTTTGCAAGGAATTTCTACTTTGCAAGTACTCTTTAGAGTTATATTCAGAGTCATGCAGTTAGAAGAGTAATTTTAGAAAAAACTTAAAATATTGTATGTTTTCCAAGTCCTGAAGTAAGTTTTGATGCTGCCGTATCTCTAACAATATTTTCTCAAGTTCCTTGCTGAGGTCTAACAAATGATGATCAAAAGAATTTAAAACACAAGCAGGAGGAGATAAGGAGATGTGGAGAAGAGAGAGTGACTGGAAGGGGCGGGAGGGGGAAGGGAGCTTGAATAAGGATATACACAGATAAGAAATATAACTTTATTCATAAAAAATAAATAAAAAACCCAGACATTTTGAATGTGCTTTAAAGCTTATCACTGAAGGACTGTTTTCTTTTTTTATTATGAATAAAGTCTCATTTTTTTCCCATGCACCCCCTTGTTCAAACTCCCTTCCCCTTCCTGCCCCTCCCAGTCACTCTCTCGAAGGAATCCAGTTTTAGTGACCACAGTATTTACAAGGGCAACCTGAGCTACATATAGATATAGTGTCTCAAAAATCTATGAAGCATACACGAAGGTTTAAAATCATAAAGTGTAACTGTATTTGAACTAGTAAAACTTAATAATAAATTTAATGCATAAAACTTTATAATTATTTATTAAATAAGCTATTAGACAACACCAATAAGTTGTTTTAGCATATAACGTATAAGTACCAAGTGAAATTAGTTATCTGATAATTTTCAAAAATCTAAATAATAAATAATTTTGTGTAATTTAAACAATTTAGGTTACTTTATAGCTTAATGTTTTCATAATGTGGGGAGGATCAGTTCAATAAGACTGAAATGCTCTTTGCTTGTACTTTGATAAAGAACTGACCACAGTCATATTTACTCAATATTGATTTAGATTATGTCATAAAAAGTAGAAACTTAAACTTGTAATTTTTAGCTAAATAAATGAAGCAAGTTTCTTTTAGTGACAACATGCAGTATAAAAACATTTCTTGCACAACAGCACAGACTAGTGGCCACTGATTAGTAATAGCAACTGTTGGATGTGTTCTCAGATGTCTAAGGTATATATTGAAATTACATTAAAGAAGCTACTTATTTAAATAGTAAATATAATAATCTCATATAATTTAATGGTAATTATCCACATCTTTAATCAATATTAATGTGTACTTAATTCAATTCTGCTAAGAAGATAACTTCAAAATCATTTGTGTAAAAGTAAACACAAAAGTGCTTACTTAGCAGACAAATGAATGTCTTGTTAAGATAGGTAATCTATGTATATTGTTGCTTTTAAATTTGCTTTGTCTAATATCCAGCAAGCACTGATTTTCTCAGTTAGCAAACAGACAAGCTCAGATAATCCCATGCCTACGTTTCATAGATATCAACGGGCTTTTTTAAGAGTCTATACAAATTCACTTTATGAGTCTCTTTTAATATTGAAATGTTAGTTTTCTTATGTTAATTTCTTCGTTTCAAATATTAAAATATTTATCTAAGTAATGCCTATTATTTAGGATATTTGTAGAAAAAGCCATCTGAAAAAAAAAATAGAATGTTTTGAGGCTAAAGAACAGTTGCAAGTATTTGTACAAACATCCCCTAGCATTGTGAACAGAAAGGACAAGATAATTTATAGACATCTTCTAAACCTTGAGTAATTTTCTGACTTTCCAGCTGGACTTCCCATTCTCCATGTAGCACTAGAGATAGACTTGTTGCTTAATGAAAGAACTCCTTTTGCTCTCAAAAGAAAGATACGATACTGAATATTCAGATATGTGTGGTGGATAAGATAGTGATTTAAAGCTGTTCTTCCCATGGAAGTGTCATATGTGGCCTCTAACTCCTGGAAATCAGTGTTGATCAATGGGCAAAAGTCATAATTTATTTAAGTTTGCATTTCAGATGCAAACCTATTGACTCTTACCAATGCAACTTTGAAAAAAATGTAGTCTTCCTGTGTTTAATTTTCTAATCTATGTACTGACTAACATGTCAGTGATATAAAAGAAATTTGCCAATACAAAACGAAACAGTTTATATGTGCTGAAAAATAAAAATGCACAGCAAATACTTTTATTGTTTCAAATGCTAGATTCTCAGATTACATCGGTGGCTTTTTTTTTCTGTTTAGCAGTGATTTGACTATTTTCATTGATTCTGTATTTTCATTGAAATATCTTATGTCAGATTCCATCTTTATATCTTTACTTATTCTCTTGGGATCTAGAGCCAATATAAACATTTTAGCAATGATTTTCGTATCTAGTATTTAATTATAAGAAAATTTCAATAGTATGATTTATACATCTTAAATTTGATGAATTATTATTAATAATATATTCTATTATTTAATCGTAATATTATTTAATGAAAAATTCTTAAACATATTTTTTCTTGTTCTAAGGCACACAGTGGGTTCTTTTTCCCCCATCCTTCCCTCTTCCCAACCACTCCCCCAGCCCCCATACCAAACCACCCCACTCCCCACCCCCTGCTTCCCTCTACTTCAACCACCATCCACTTCTCAAAGAGAATAAGGCCTCCTATCGCAACTCAGCACAGTCTGGCATATCAAGATGAGGCAGGACCAAACCCCTACCGGCTGTATCAAGTCTGAGCAAGATCTTCATCTACAAAGAATGGGTTTCAAGAAGCCAGTTCATGCACTAAGAATAAATCCTGGTTCCACTGTCAGACATCCCACAAACTACCTAAGCCACACAACTGTCTGCCACATTCAGAGTGTCTAGTTTAGTTTCATGCAGTTACGCCAGATATCAGTCCAGAGTCAATGACCATTAGTTCTGGTCAGCTGTCTCTGTGTGTTTCCCCATCATGATCTTGCCCACTTTGATTATGTAATCTCTCCTCCCTCTCATTGACTGGACTGAGAGCTAGTGATTTGCTGTGGATCTCTGAATCTACTTCAGCTAAGTGCTGAAGTTTCTATGATGACAATTAGAGTGGTTATCAATTTGCTTACAGAGAAAGGCCAGTTTAGATACCCCCTCCACTAATACTTGGACTATTAACTGGGGTCATCTTTGTGGTTTTCTGGAAATTTCTATAGCAACAGGTTTCTCTCTAACCTCCAAATGGCTCCCTCTATCAAGATATTGTTTTTTTTTTTTTTTTTGCTCTCTGTCCGTTCCCCTACTCAACCAACCTGTTCTCTAGTAGTGGTCTCATACCAACCACCCCTTACTCCTCAATTTACTCAGGAGATGTTATCTATTTCCCCTTCATAGGGGGATCCATGCATGTCTGTCTTAAGGTCCTCCTTGTTACCTAACTTCTCTGGAATTGTGAATTGTAGCTGGTTATCCTTTGCTTTACATCTAAAATCTACTTATGAGTGAATACATATCATGTTTGTCTTTCTGGGTCTGGGTAACCTCACTTAGGATGGTTTTTTCTAGTCTCTCCATTTGCCTGTAAATTTCAAGATGTTCAAAAGATACTTAAAGAACTGTTCAATATCCTTAGCCATCAGGGAAATGCAAATCAAAAGGTCTCTGAGGTGCCATCTTATACCTGTCAGAATGGCTAAAATCTAAAACACTGATGACAACTTACACTAAAAAAGATGTGGAGTAAGGGAAATACTCCTCCATTGCTGGAGGGAGTGTAAACTTATTCAGCCAGCTTGAAAATTAGCATGGTGGTTTCTCAAAAATCTTGGAATCAATCTACTTCATGATCCAATAATGCAACTTTTGAGCATATAACCAAAGGCTACACATTCATACATAATGACATTCACTCAACTATAATTATAGCAGCACTATTCATAATAACCAGTACCTGGAAACAACCTAGATGCCCCTCAACCAAAGAATGAATGCTTTAAAAAGTGTGGTACATTTACACAATGGAGTATTCAGGCATTCTAGTGTGTTAAGGATGTCTTAATAGTGAGAAGACATATTCCTATCATCTTTCTTGACAATTTTTGTGCTGACCAGCTCACTTTCATTTTCAGGGTTCTCTAAAAAGGCATGAGCTTTTTGTTAAAAATCTGATATTTTGTTCCTGTTTTACAAAACATGAAAATAACCAATAATTCAAACACAAAGATAATTTAAACCACAATTTACATAACTTATTGTCAAGATACAGGTATTTACTTCATAGGTAGATTTTGTTAAATCAGACTGCACATACTATTTTTCTACAAGGATATGGAGTCATTCAAACTACTCTGTTTAACAAAAATGCACTCTATCATGGAGTTGTCTAATGGTACATTTCTCAGGACATGTTCCTGCCATGACATGATGCATAATTTTGTTTTAAAACTGCAGTGGAATTTTTTGTTCAAAAACATGGTATTTGTCTTACTAAAGGCAAAATGAACATTAGAATTTTTCAGATATATGCAGGTGTATCAAATCAGGAAGAAAAAGCAAGATTCTTCAGTGCTGTGTCTATTATCATGATTTCTCCTTCAGGCATTCATTGCATCTTTCTTGGTCTCTTTATGATTTGTTACTATTCATATGAACATCATTACCACATTTTCTCATGTGATGTCATGATACACTATAAATTAAAAAATCTAATGACAAAATATTTTAGAAAATGCCTTCGTGCATTTTGAACAACATAATGTAGACTTGTAAAGGTTCATGAAAACTCTTGTTAACCCTTGAATGCTGAAAGCTTCAGTGACAGTAGATAAAATGCCTTTACTAATGGCATTACTCTCCTCTTAGTCATTAAAGTTCATGCTCTCATTTTTCTGTAAAGAATTTTCAATAATGCCAGAACACTTTGAAAAAAAGGGAATCATTTTGTGTGAATGGTAAATACTGAGGTTACCTGAAAGTTGTTTTTGTAAATAATCTGATGCATAATTCCATAAGAGAATAGGATCAAAATTTATGTTCTCCTCAGCAGGAAATAGAACCAGGTATGTGTACATCAACATGTGAACAGAAGATAAAAATGTAGTTTACGGAAGCCCCCAAAGACTTTACCTCATGGCTTGTTTCCATTTTTATTCAAGGTCAGAGAACATAAGCTTGTGTTCTCTTTCAAGGCTGCATAATAGGATGCTTTGATCAAAGAAATGGTCTTACGTTTGAGAATTGAAAAAGTGTTTACACTTGTCTGCACTTGCCTCTCCCATTCATTTGGTATAAAATTCCCAGGGGAAGTAAAATCGGGGCAGATGAATCTATACTGGGACCATGAACTAGTTTTTTGAAGCCCATGTCTAAAGGAAAAACACCTTTCTCAGCCTTGATACCTGGGGAAGGGAATCAGCCATACCTCAACTGGATATTCCAGACCAAATTGACTCATCTTTGGATTCTTTACCTTCTCTGGGGAGTAAAGGGGGAGGGGCTTGGAGAGGACTGAAAGAAGGGGCTGGAGAAGGAGCAGTAGTGGATATTGAAAATTTTTAAATATTAAATTATTTATTTTTAAAAATAACATTATTTTTTGAACTTGTTCTGTACAGTACAAAAACATGTGTCTAACATCTGGGAAACAGGTGAAAGAAGAGTGGAAAGTTATTAAATCAAGTCATATATGAAAATACCATTATGAACAATACTTAGTATACTAATTAAAACAGCAAAATTAATTAATAATCTCTTTCATTTACAATCAGAGAAATTTGTATTTTCTATATTCCTATACTTCTAAAATTTTATAATAACTTGAAGGTTAACTACTTCTAATACTTGAGAAAACAAAAGGTTAACTGGGTTCCAGAAGTGTCTACTACTAATTGTATTGATTTATGCTAAATTAAAAGTTAGACTTCAAATACCTCCAATTTATAGTCAATGTTTTCTCTTTTCTAGCTTGTTAAGCATTACAGCTGTTCATAGGGATCCAATACCTTTCTTTTCTTTTCTGTTTTTTATTTAAAGTTTATTTTAACACAGTAAATTTGATTGACATAATATCAATGTGGTTTATTAACATACAGGTAGTTACTTTTTTCTTTTGTATTGGAGATAGTATGTAATTATATTGTTTCTCTATGCCCTCTCTTCCCTCCAAACTCTTTATATATCCATCCTTGCCCCTTTGAATTAGGTTTCTTTATTCATTAATTTCATTCAATCTAATTCCACCACATTCTTTTTCCTTCCCCAATTTCTCCCAAACCCCACCTCCTTACATTTTGAGAGGGAGTATGAAATTGGGTCCAAAATAATCCTGAATTATATGATCTCCTAAAAACTTGATTTCTACTTGTTATAAAATGTCATCAAACTTTACAAATTCTAGATAAGAATGTGGCTTTTATGCTGTCTTTCATAAGGTTGTATGCACAAGGGCAGTGTGCTTTGGCCCTGAGTTTCTGAGTTCAGCACACACATGTATTTCCAGAATCTATACAGGCCTCATATTCAAGCTTTCTGCTGTTTAATTTTCTCTGTTCTAGGATATCCCTTTTCTCTACTTGATCTTCCACAAATAGTGACTGTTCCATACATTCCTTCATCAGTATAAACAAACCAGTGGTCCTGCTAATAGTCCTTCCTGCTACTTCTGAGGCTGTGATAATGATCCAAAGATCAGTGCAGAGCTGAGTTTCTTTCCTTGAGTGGGCAACAGAATATCCTGGGTTGTCAGAAAATGGTCTGGAAAATCAGCTTCTTCCACTGCTTTTATATTTTATTATAAAAAATTCGCTTTAATAAATCCGATGTTCTAAGATGCTCAGGTAGATACTGTTAATCGAACTTGAAAATTCATCTCAGGTTTAAGTTTACCTATGTCTCTTTATGCTGATTGCTCACAAGTATTTAACAGTGGGGCGGAAAAGAAACTAGCCTTGCATTACTCCAGGAAATTGACCCCATGCCAGGTACACAGGTGAAAAGAGGGTTAAATTTGTACTTATCTTTTATGTGCCCACAGGGCCTTATTTGCTGTTGTTTAAATCTCTGGGAAAAGCAGTAGGAAGTTTAAGCATTTTGCTGCCTCTGCTGCAGTGATCCCGAGAGGGTATTGCCCTGTGCCTTCCCATTACTCATTGTCACTCTGCTTCTAAGCAGAAATACTTCTGAGGACTGTATGCAATCCTGCAGACGTTGCTTTACTTTAGCTGGAAAGATGGTCCAGTAAAAATGCTATCGTTGGGGATGTGCTTTTAAAGCAGATCTGATCTTGCCGTGAACAGACTAGGTTATCCAGTACAGTTAGGATTCTCAGAGAATGTAGCAGCTCTATGAGTTACCATCAGGATTTAGTAACAGAAACATTAAAAAAAATAATCTTCTCTTGGCCCTGCCCTGTGTGTCAAGTTTTTTATTTAAATTGTTCAATCATTTCGGACATATATTCTAGGGGAAAAAATATATAGTTTCGGGAAAATAAAAATGCCGACAACATATTCATTCTAGTGACACCCAGATTGGGGATGTTTTCATTTACAATTTTTGTTACAGTAAATCTTTAACAAGTAACACGGTTAAAAAGTATTTGTTTATCATGCTTCCATTTTAGATAGTAGTAAACCAAGGATTTAAAATAGTTGTTCAAAATATAGCATGCTTCTCTTTGCATTTATCACATTTGACGCACATAAGTGCCTTATTGACCTACTGAGAAAATTATTTTCTGTAAATAAGATTTAGAGGCCAGTTTGTTTTGATTGCATTTTTCTAATTCCATCAGGTTCACATCTCTATTCTATTTTCAGTACATTTAAAATTAAATACTGGAAACTGTTCAATAATGGGCTTTCATATAGTCGGTGTCTTTAGGTATAACCATATTATTTGTAAGGCACAATTTTTGAGGATAAGACATAATAAATATAATTTACAATAGCTATTTTTAAAAGCTACTGTTTTTCCACAGTTATAAACTATAACTTTGTAAATTATTTAAATATATTTTTCTCCAAAAAGTGTGCATTTATTGTAGAAAATTACCTATGTTTTTGCATTTCTTAATTTTCAGAAATGTTGGTATGTATCTCTTAAAAATAAAATAACTTTGAATACCCCACTATTCAAAACAAAGAGAAATTGTGAAAGAAAATCAGCCTCCTCATTCTACAGGAAATTTGGCTTGCAAAAGGGTGGAGTTTTACAGTAATAGGATTGAAACAGATTATCTAATTTTCCAAGAGTACATTTTGCACTTTGTGTGAAACTGAGATGGAAGAATCCATTTCAATTTGATTAAACTCATTTAACATTGAGGGCTCTCAAAACTAGATTACATTTTTCATTTAATACTTTCTTTGTAAGATTTTTTTTTCATTTTTCTCTTATCTTTAAAAGAAACGTTCCATGTGCTAGGAGAAAATACTAAAGCTATTTTACCCCCATGATTACCTCATAAAACTCTTACTTTGGGTGCAAATAAACAAATTAAAATTTTCCACACTTTTCCCACTATTGGTCAATTCTGTAACAGTCTACAATCAAAAGGCATTAAAGAAATATCTTCCTTCCCGTTTTCCTCATTTTAGAAAGCAGTAGTTCAAGGATTTGAAACAGTTACTCTAAAATGCAAGAGACTTAATCTTTGTAGTCATTTTTTTAGGCCTCTTAAAGATAATTATTTAAGCTACTGAGAAACCCATTTTATCTATTAAACATCCTAGAGTGTGTGCTCAAATTTGTACCTCCTGGTGGCAGGATCACTTCCTGTTGGTTCTCCAAACAGTGCTGAGCAGCCTGTTAAATGAACAAGGAAATTAAAGTTTGTTTTGGAACAAACAAGAATGGGTGTACGTGGATCTTTATCCCACAATCTCCATAATGGTGGTTAGGTTGCAGTGATTTGAATATGTGCATAGTTAAAATATTGAGTAGGAGATTAGAACAAAGTGTGTTCTATTACTATGTATAACATTAGGTTAATGTTAGAAGGGTTACCTTTTGGATTGAGGTTACATCCGGAATGCATAAAGTCTGATCTCACTGAATGCCTAATCCAAGATTAAGAGTGCATGCAACAAAGTAGAAGACTTGGGATTCTCATGTCAGTAGCCCATTCCTTTGTAGCTAACAATAAACTAAAATGTTTATTTTATTTCTTTTACTATATTTAGATTTTCTTTATAGGGTTTTAACAAATGATGGAGGTGATAATTTCACTCACCTTTTCTGTTTTATTTTATCATATATTCCAATTTGCCAATTCCTGTTAGTATTTCTTGTATAAATATGATTTCTAATTTCAGAGCTTGTGGCCTTGCTAAAATGATTATTTTAAGATGATTAATTAAAATATATTTCAAAGTATTAGAGGGGAATTTAGGCACAAAAGTAAAACTTCAGTAATATATGCTTTTATAAGACAAATAACAGAATTTCCAGTAGAGATAAAATTATGGAAAACATTAGTCAAAACCTTTGGCAAACTTGGTTGCCTGAATTACCCTTAAATTGTAAACTAAATCTATCAGTATTCTATTTGGAAACATAACTGAGCAGTTAATAGGATCATGTCAGTGTCCATGCATGTTCAGGGCACATATGTTCCCTAGTCCTGTATGACACCTAATTATTATGCCCATTTCATGATAGGCTATCATCTCTCTCTGATTGCTGGTCAATGTGAGCTCAGTAAGTTAATGGTTCATCTAATGTTCATTCAAGCTTACTGAGGGAAAACACCAGTGAGTTAACACATTGGTTACCACTTAGCTGTCAACTAGCTACTATTATTTTTTAAGTTTGAAATGGAAGTTTCTTAAAAAATGTAATAAGCAAATTTAAAAAGAACAAATATCAACTAGAGTTAGGCAATAACAGCAGCCAACAGCACAGTATATTCAATTAAGATACTTATAATATCCAGAAGAGAGAATTGGGATAGCCTGTTTGAAAGAGTAAAAAGAGGTAACACAATTAAATCCGAGCCTTATAACATCCAGGAGAACCCAACTGGAGAAGCAGCAGCCATGCTGAAATTCCTGATTGATAGTTTGTCTATTGATGAACTTCTGACCTCCTATTACTACAATACATGTTATTTTTTGTTTTTCTTATTATGAATAAAGTCATATTTTTTATCCTTGTTCAAACTCCATTTCCCCACCCACCCCTTCCAGTCACTCTCTTTTCTCCACATCTCTTTATCTCCTTCCCAGCAAGGGCAGGAGGTCAAGAGGTCCCAATATGGCTTAATTCATCATCCACTCCTGTCAGATCCATTTTCTTTACCTCAACATCAAGAATGAGTCAGGTGTCCCTCTAGAGGGAGTGGGATCCAAGGTGCCAGTCCAAGATCTTTCAAATCCGATCCAAAGCTGTTCAGTGATTCTGGTTTGCAACTTGGACATGTTTTGCTTTTTTGCTTTTTTGTTTAGAATCCACTAATGAGTGAGTACATACCTTGCTTATCTTTCTGGGTTTGTGATACCTTGCTCAGGTGGATATTCTCCAAATCCATCCAATTGCCTGCAAATTTTAGGATATCATTTTTTCTTACTGCTGAAGAGTACTCCATTGTGTAGATGTACCACAGTTTGTTAATCCGATATTCTTCAGTTGAGGGGCATCTAGATTGTTTCCAGGCTCTTGCTATTACAAATAATTCTGCTATGAACATAGTTGAGCTAATGCCTTTGGAGTGTGAATGTACATCTTTAGGGTATATACCTAGTAGTGATATTGCTGGACCCTTGGGGAGATGGATTACCAGTTTCTGAGAAACTGCCATACTGCATTCCAGAGTGGCTGAAAAAGCTTACACTCCCACCAACAATGGAAGAGGGTTCCCCTTGCTCTGCAACCTCTCCAGCATAGGCTGCCATTTGTGTCTTTTATCTTAGACAATCTGACAGGTGTGAGGTAGTATCTCAAAGTTGTTTTGATTTGCATTTCTCTGATGGCTAAAGATATTGAGCACTTTTTCAAGTGCCTTTCGGCCATTTGTAATTCTCCTGCTGAAAATTCCCTTTTTATTTCTGAACCCCATTTTTTGATTGGATTATTCAAGGTTTTGGGCATGAGTTTCTTGAGTTCTCTATATATTTTAGAAATCAGTCCTGTATATTATTAATGTTGGTTTTCTGTTCATAATTTAAGGGTCTCAACACTGAGTACCACACTAGAGTTTATTAATAGTGAAGCAGGGACACTGGAGAAGCAGAAGAGAAAGAAATCATTTTGGATGAGCACTTTCTTTAAGAGGGCCAGTGGGCCCATGTTTGCATAACCACATCCAGGGCTACAGCAGCAGCTCTGCTCTGACCCAGATGAATGCCAGCACATGTAATGTCTTGCTGCCCTATGGGAGATCTGCAAGGCCTGGGAGTCTGCAAGGACTATTGAGAATGCTCACAATTAATACTATGTATAAAATAGGGAAAAATCATAACATCTGCTGGAAATTATTCTCAAGGATACAATGACTTTAACAGCCGTATCTATGTTCTGTTCTTGTATGTCTGATCTTTTATAGAGCCAGTGTGGAAGCTCATCTTTTGACTAGAGGCTGTGGAGAACACTTTTTGGCATAATATTTTTATTTAGCATTTGGTGATTTTAAATATATTAAGGCAAAATCCATTCAAAGAGACCATAGCAACATGTGTTTCAATGTCACTAATTCACAGATACTATCAATCTAAATCTGCTATGGTTCTTACCAAAAGAATAAGAAAACTAGTATCCTTCCTCATACTGTAACCATATGTATTTGGGAGATGGTGAGCAGTCACGGTGCACTGTCAGATTTGTGTTGAATTCCTTTGAAGAGCAGATCAGAGGGAATCTGAAAATATAGTAAGGAAATTAAAGCCTACTCCAGGTGATGATCCAAGCAGACATATTTGCCCCCTACATTTGATACACAAATGACAACATAGGCTTCTGATTATTGAACACTGGTCAAATGTAATAGTAAAGGTTATTTTTGCTTAAAAACAAATTATGAATTTGTTCATAAGTTGTCAGAATTGAGCAAAATTTATAATGTAAATAATGGTAGACAATCTAGAATTGACATTATGTGCAATAGTGAGTCTGGAAAGGCTTGAGGTAACAGGATTCAGATTCGAGAGGGTATGAGATACACATATAGGTTCAACCTAGGCAGCTGCTGGACAGGAAAATAGAAAATAAAAGACCCCTAAACAAACTCAGAGCGAGAGTAACAATTTTAATGGAAGAATAGAGATGAGTTCATGAGCTATGAATATGAGAAAGTATAACAGTGTAGCCCTCCAGTGAACTGACAATGGACCACATAGCTATACACTCATAAAAACAATGACTCATAACTTCAGTTATAGGCTTTTTTATTAGATGATACACATTTACTATATGTTCATAACACTTTTAGTTTACAAAGTTAAAAGACTTCCACTAGAAGAACTGATTTTTATCTTTTGACTTTTCTCTGTAATTGTGTATCTTTACAATCCTCAGACACTTTCTTTATGTAATATATTTTGCAATGGGAAGAGAAAGCAACTTCTTACTTTTTTATATTTTCCTACAATTATATCCCCTTACTGCTTGTATAATTCTGTTAACTGTGTTGTTAGGGAATTAAAATCTTGGAATAAATATTTCCTAGTTTCTCTGACAAAAAAAGCAGCTTGGGGAAAGAAAGAAAGAATTCATTTCAGCTCACAGGTTATACCCACCATAGAAGGAAATCAAATCCAGAACTCAGGCAGAAAACTTAAGGAGAAATTATGACATAATGCTGCTTGCTAGCTTGCTCACAGGTTCATGATTATTTATTTTATTGTAGACAAAGAAGTCACAATTTGTATCCTGTATATCTTTATTCAAGGTCCTTTCCCCCTCTCAACACATCAGGTCATTCTCTCTTGTCCACAATTCCCCAATCCCCCCCTCCCCCGGGCAGGCAGCAGGTGGTCCCAAGGTCCCACTGTCAAAATATTGTGCTCAGCCTCCACTCCTGGCAGATCCAGTTTTCTCCCCCCAACCTCAAGACTGAGTCAAGTGTTCCTCTAGGGGGAGTGGGATCCAAGGAGTCAGTCCAAGATGTTTCTGATCCCAAGCTGTTCAGTGGTTGTGGTTTGCAGCTTGGGCATGCTTTGCCAAGGTCAATGTTAATAGCCCTTGTATTGTTGTTATTATTTTTTACTCTTTACCCTTTTGTGGCCCCGCCACCCAGCTTCCAAATAAATCACACAGAGAATTGATCTTTCTTAAGATTGTCCTGCTTTAGCTTGTCTTGTTTAGCCAGATTTTCTTAACTAAAATGAACCCAACTTTCTTTCCCCTTTGGGCTTTTGCTTTTTTTATTTCTGTATACCTTTCTTTATTTCATACTCCATGGTTTATTGTGTAGCTAGGTAGCTGGCCACTGGTGTCTTCTCTTCCCCTTTTTTCATTTCTCCTTCTCTTCTTCTCTGTCCTTTTTCTCTATTTAGTCTTTTTTTTTTTTCTGGCTGTCATGTCTTCCTTCTCCAGCCCAGCTGTTGGCAGTTCAGCTCTACATTAGACCAACTAGTGTTTTAGACAGTCAAAGTGACACACTTTCACAGAGTTAAATAAATGTAACATAAAAAAATTCAACACATCTTTGCATCATTAGGTAAATATTCCACAGCATGATCAATGTAACACATCTTCAAGTATTCCACAGCACATTTTTAAATCTTTAGGTTAAATAGCATAATATAATTTCTAATATACATTCTCTCTGTCTCTCAGTCTCTGTCTGTCTCTCTCTTTCTTCTAAAGTCTAAAGTATATTGGAAGGAGAATGGAGAACTACTAACATGTCTTCCTCTGTCCTCCCAGCATTTCCACATCTACCTTATTGTGTAACTTTTAGACATGTATGGAATATATTCTGAGCAGAGTTGCAAGGAGAATTAGACTATCTGTATTTCAATCCCAGCTCTACCAAATTACAGACTAGTGTATCTCAGAGAAGTAAGCAAAATTCTATTTGCCAAGTTCTTATCTGAAAACAATACCTTATATTCAATGAAAATGTTTTAAAATTTAATACCATCAGGAGTGGGAGAAGAAAGACAGGTCAGTGATTTGGAAAGTATTCTGCTCTCAAAGAGGAACAGAGTTCAGTTCCCAGGATTCCACTTAAGGCTTCTCACAACTCTTTGTAACTGTAGCTCCAGTGGATATGATGCAGTCTTCTGTACTCTACAGGTATCACATAGGTATCACATGAATTGTCTACCAACACACACACACACACACACACACAGAGAGAGAGAGAGAGAGAGAGACAGACAGACAGACAGACAGACAGACAGACAGAGACAGAGAGACAGAGAGAGACAGACAGACAGACAGACAGAGACAGAGAGGGAGGGAGAGAGACAGAGAGACAGAAAGAGAGAGAGAGAATAATATTCAATTAAAAAGAAAGGCGATTTACAAGAAGCCGACAGCCAGTATCAAACTTAATGGAG
>PVIH01003413.1:113866-161361 GCA_004025045.1 Sigmodon hispidus
TCAGGAACTAGACAAGGATGTCCTCTCTCCCCTTATCTATTCAATATAGTTCTCGAAGTTTTAGCTAAAGCAATAAGGGAACAAAAAGAGATTAAGGGGATACAAATTGGAAAAGAAGAAGTGAAGCTATCTCTATTTGCAGATGATATGATTGTATACATAAGTGACCCACAAAATTCTTCCAAGGAACTGCTACAGCAGATAAACACCTTCAGCAATGTAGCAGGATACAAGATTAACTCAAAGAAATCAGTAGCTCTTCTATACACTAAAGATAGAAGAGCTGAAAAAGAAATAAGGGAAACATTACCCTTCATAATAGCTGCAAATAGTATTAAATACATTGGAGTAACTATAACCAAAGAAGTAACAGACCTATTTCACAAAAATTTTAAATCACTGAAGAAAGAAATTGAAGAGGATATCAGAAAATGGAAAGCTCTCCCATGTTCCTGTATTAGTAGGATCAACATAGTAAAAATGGTAATTCTACCAAAGGCAATCTACAGATTCAATGCACTGCCTATTTGAAAGAACAATACTCAATTTCATTTGGAATAACAGGAAAGCTAGAATTGCCAAAACAATTTTACTCAACAAAAGGACCTCAGGAAGTATCACCATCCCTGACTTCAAGCTATACTATAGAGCTACAATAATAAAAACAGCCTGGTACTGGCATAGAAACAGACTTGTGGACCAATGGAATAGAATTGAGTATCCAAACATTAACCCAAAAACCTATGAACACCTGATCTTTGACAAAGAGGCCCAAAACATTCAATGGAAAAAAGATAGTATATTTAACAAATGGTGTTGGCATAGCTAGATGGAAGTGTATAGAAAAATGCAAATAGATCCAAGCCTGTCACCCTGCACAAACTCAAATCCAAGTGGATCAAAGACCTCAACATAAACCCAGCCACTTTGTACTTGATAGAAAAGAAAGTGGGCATTCTTATCCTCTGTATAGTTATTGTTAACTCTTCCACATTTTAAATTCTTTTTACTGTGTTTTTTTCTTTTGATAAATACAAAATAAAGAAGGAAGAAAAAAAAAAAGAAAAGGTTGAAGGGGGAGAGGAGAAGGAAGGGGTGGAAATGATGCAGGAAATCCTGAAAATAAGGAAAATAAAACATGTTGATAGAAGGAACTGTGGATTCAGCACAATAGTTCCCTTTAAGATATAAGCATCACTGAAAGATGATGCTAACTACTTTTTTTCACAATTTTAATATTAGCTTTCCATAAAACATTTTCCATAATAAGTAGATAAATTCTGATTTAATTTAACGTAGTTTGTTCCCTCACCAGCAAAACTGGAGCTTTATGTATTTTTACTTGTTAATTAGCTCATTTATTTGTGAGACTAACATCTGATATATGGGTATTTTGTGCTGTTTATCATTTTAAGAGCAGGATACAAAAATAAATAAATGTAATTTTTCTTAAAAAAAAAAAAAGAAAAGAAAAGAAAGTGGGAAATACACTTCTACGAATTGGCACAGGTGACCACTTCCTAAATATAACACCAGTGGCACAGACACTAAGATCAACAATCAATAAGTGGGATCTCTTGGAGCTAGGAAGCTTCTGCAAAGCCAAGGACACTGTCAATAGGACAAAACAACAGCCTACAGAATGGGAAAAGATTTTCACCAACCCTACAAGTGATAGAGGACTGATCTCTAAGGTATATAAAGAGCTCAAGAATCTAAAGCCCAAAATCTTGAATAACCCAATCAAAAAATGGGGTACATATCTAAAAAGGAAATTCTCAGCAGAGGAAGTACGAATGGCTGAAAGGCTCCTGAAAAAGTGCTCTTCATCTTTAGCCATCAGAGAAATGCAAATCAAAACAACTTTGAGATACCACCTAACACCTGTTAGATTGGCTAAGATAAAAGGCACAGATGACAGCCTATGTTGGAGAGGATGAGGAGCAAGGGGAACACTCCTCCATTGTTGGTGGGAGTGTAAGCTTGTTCAGCCACTCTGAAATGCAATATGGCAGTTTCTCAGAAAATTGAGAATGAATCTCCCCAAGTACCCAGCAATATCATTTCTGGGTGTATACCCTAAAGAGGCACATTCACACTCCAAAGGTATTAGCTCAACTATGTTCATAGCAGCATTATTTGTAATAGCAAGAACCTGGAAACAACCTAGATGTCCCTCAATGAAGAATGGATTAACAAACTGTGGTACATCTACACAATGGAATACTACTCAGCAGTAAGAAAAAATGATATCCTAAAATTCGCAGCAAATGGATGGATTTGGAGAATATCCTCCTGAGCGAGGTATCACAGTCTCAGAAAGATAAGCAGGGGATGTACTCACTCATTAGTGGTCTCTAAACAAACAAACAAGATAAAAAGCCAAGCCTGCCCAAGTGGCAAACCACTACCACTGAACAGCTTGGGATCACAAACACCCTGGACTGACCCTTCGGACTCCACTCCAACTATAGGAACACCTGACTCACTCTTGAGGGAGAGGGGACAAAACTTGATTTGGCCAGGAGTGGAGACTGATCCAAGCATTATTGGGTCAGTGGGACCATAGGATTGTCTTCTCCCTGCCCAGGGAGGGGATGGGGAGTTGCAGAGAAGAAAAATGACCTGATATGGTGGGAGGGGGAAGGGACCTTGAATAAGGATATACAGGGATGGAAAAAAAATTCAGAAGGAAAGCTGAACACAAAGTAAATATATGTGTAGCAATCATATTTGCATTATCACCCTTGATAAGTCATGCTTATGATTTTTATCTTCTTTATAGTTATTGTTAACTTTTCAGCATTTTAAATTCATTTTACTGTTTTTTCTGATAAATACAAAATAAATTATGGAAAAAAAGAAGGGACATATTAAAGAATGAATTTATTAATTGGTAAATTTAATTATTTCACTTTTATGTTCTGATAACTTTCAGAAACTTTTATAGTAAATATTAAGACTTTAAGCATAATTATTAAGAGTATGTGAAATGAAGTATTTCTAATTAATTTATATTAACTCTAGACAATATCAGTTATCAAATAATCCATCTAACCATTTCATTCTTTCATGAATATATTTTATTATGAATTATATATATGTATATATTACATTATTAAACACAAACAGAAGATAACTGTGCCATTTCACAAATTTGCACACTAAAATTAGAAAATCACTTAGTACATAATTAAATTAGATATGAAAGTATATTTTTGATTTGCATTTCTCTGATGGCTAAATGCAAATCAAAACAACTTTGAGATACCACCTTACATCTGTCCGATGTATCACAAACTCAGAAAAACAATCAGGGGATGTATTCACTCATTGGTGGACCCTAAACAAACAAACAAAAGAGCAAAAAGCAAAGTATGTCCAAGCTTCAACCCACAAACATTGAACAGCTTGGTATCTGAAAGACCTTGGACTGGAATCTTGGATCCCACTCCCTCCAGAGGAACACCTGACACAGTCTTGATTTTAGGGTAAGGAAATTGGATTTGCCAGGAGTGGATGCTGCACTAAGCCATATTGGGACCTTGTGACCTTCTGCCCTTGCTGAGGAGGAGATAAAGAGATGTGGAGAAAAAGGAGTGACTGGAAGGGGTAGGAAGGGGAAGAGAGCTTGTACAATAATATACGTGGATAAAATATATGACTTTATTCATAATAAAAAAGAAAGTATATTTTTCAACATATATTTAAAAATTCATAGCCTAGCTTATTTTTTATTAGACAGTGTTTGTTAGATACCAAACAGTTTAGACTTGGTTGTCTAGAATGAAGTTACCCCAGTTAGCACAAGTAAGCCTCCATAAATAATCTTAATTGATTAGATTTCTAAAATTTTATTTTGTTATTTTATTACAGTGCCTCATTTTCCCTGACTTGCCTAGATTGAAGTATGTAGTGCTGTGTGACTTGAACTCATGATCTAAAGTCTATGAATGTTTGAGCTCACACAGAAAATAAGAAGAAATAGTTGAACTATCTTTGTAGAAATAAGGCTCATTAACATAGGAGAAATAAAAAATGGATGAAGTACCTGTTAGTAATAAACAAACTAGTATGATCAGCAGACTCAAAGTTTCTACTTTAGACTTGAGCTTTAGAAACAGTGAAGGAGTAACAGTTTAATAGAAACTTGTAGAAGAAAAAAAGCTAAGAGGCTAAATGTATATAATCATGATGGAGGCTTGAACTTCATGCTCAGAAATGACTAGAAATTATATGAAGAATTTCTGCATTCAGATGCAAATGTTCACCTTGAATGGCTTATATTGTTCTCAGTACCTCTGCCTTACAGTATGGCCTTCTGGCATTAAATGTAGTAGATTTGTGAGTTTTTGAATTATACATGATTTTCATTGCTTATTTGATACATATTCAGCTACTGAGTCTCATATGTTTCATTTAGATGATGTAGGACTTTCTATATACATTATTGATTTTATCAGTGGCCTCAGTGTTTTATACTATTTACATAAAATGGCCAGCTTCCAAATATATTGAGAACTATATATGGAACTGAAGTCTTCAGATAATAATCACAATTACATGGATGGATGCTTCATATTTCAAGAGGAAAAATTTTAGATACTCATTGGCAAATAGTAGAGAACTCTCTAACATCTTTACTTCCCATTGAATTCCAAAAAATAAAAATAAAAAAAGATATCTATATCTCACACAGAAAATTCAAATTATGTGGTAATAAATTACATTGTTATTGAGGGAAAGAGAATGGTTTTATAATCACCCAAAAATTGCTGTCCTATACATGAACAGAGAAATATTTTAAAGATTATGTATTATCTCCCAGCATTATGAGCTATATTATCTTACATTAAGTACCCAAGATAGATTTGCATTTTCTACTGAGTTTTTAAGAATAATTTATTAACTTCATTAGCATGTACTTACTCACAGGCTGTTTCATGTATTCACTCAGACTTGCAATACATCCTCACAGATGTGGATTAAAGGTGTCCCCATTTTTTTCTTCAGGGGAATCTTGAGGAGTTTGGCACTTTCCATCCCCCAGCCACCACTCCCCACCAGGGGAGGGTCTTCCTTGGTAAGTCTTAAATATTTCTTTTTTGTAAATTTTATTGAGTACAATCTACATGTCTATCTTAAAGTAGAATAGAAATAGAGATGTCACAATCATTCACTAATTTCATCATTACGTTAATTGGGAGATCATAGCTTTGCTACTGTTTTCCATTATTTTAATAATAAAAGTAGTTTTGAAACCTAAGATGTAAAATTAAAATTATATGCTAGAATATATACTGATGTTTTTCTGATTCAATTATAGTATCATTGCTGATCACTTTTGATTAAGTAGTATAGTCACAAATACCTTAGATTATAAGCAACTATTGAAAAACCACCTTTGAAGAGAGCTATATCTAGAGTCATGTTCACATCTTATTCAGGTGCCATGGCTAACACATTCAGGACACTATGAAGCAATTTCAGGCATCTTGTAATCTTACAATATTTTGTTTAATTTTCAAAATAGTATCTGGCAGTGTATCTCAGGATGTCCTTGCATTTATAATCTTCTTACCTCTGTTTCTGAATGCAGGAACCAAGGCCTACACCACATGCCTTCCTTTTATTGGCAGAAAACATTTTTATATATTTTTCCCATGTGTATTGGTAGTTTTATCTGTATATATGTCCATCTGAGGGGGTTGGATACAGACAATTATGAGCTGCCATGTAGGTTCTGGGAATTGAACCAGAGTTCTGGAAGAACACTCAATGATCTTAGTCACTGAGCCATCTACCCAGCATCTGGAAACTTGTTTTAATTGTAATTGAATGTTTACTTATGTGTATGTATAGGTATGTGCATATGCAAGCATGAATGCCTCAGGAGTCTCAGAGAGGGTATCACATCTCCAGGAGATTAGTTACAGCAATTATTCACCACCTACCATGAGTGCTAGGAATGGAACTGAGGTCTCTGCAAAAGCAGTATGTTTTCTCAAACATTGAGCTATCTATTCAGCCCTAATCACTAGAACATGGAAGAGATATACCCACTTATTATAAAAGCTTAGCTTGGGAACTGGAAATGTCCTAGAAAGTCAATACTTTTGTTAGACAAATGTGGAATCCAGAGTTTGCATCCTCAGCACTCACACACATTTTCTATGATCTTGCTGGCTCTTCCTGTAACTCTGGTCTCAGAAGGGAAAGAAAGATAGGAGACAGATTGTGGTTCTTATTCCTTGGGATTGTTGGCCACCAGCTCATGAGGGTAGAGAATCAGAAGTCAGAAACTGGATTCAGACAGCTTCAAATATAATGGAGGTAGCCCTCTGGGATATGACTTCAGTGAGACAACTCAATTTTAATCCAGAGTATAGGATAAAAAGCCTGAGGACAAACCCTAATTTGAATTAGTGGCATGCTCCTATCATATAGCTGGAATACTGGAAGCAGGGTCCTATCAAAATGGCTAGAACATTAACATAATTATCATGTTGGCATCAGGAAAACAGCATCTGCAAAAAACTATTTCAAGGTTCATCTTGGAGATAAGTCAGGCAACCAGGCTTAAAGACATCCTCCAAATAAGATCAGGTAGAGAGCAGAAAGTCTCTCTGAGGATAGAGTCCTCAAAGCTGCCAAAGAATGATAGACTGAAACCTCTGACCAGCAGGGCCTCCCAACAACAGATGATCCTCAGAGTTATCAAGAACAGCCATATAGGCATCCTATGGATTTGACTGAGTAACCATACCTCAATGAGTAAGGTGAAAGAGTGAGAATGATTCCTGACACTCCCTTCAGTCATCCATGCACATGTACAAATACTTAATTTGCAAACCCATATGTGTGCACCTCCTGCATGCATATAAACATCATACATCCAAAAATCTATTTAATATTAAATTTAATTGATATTGATATAATACAAGTTATGGTAGGAAGTACAGTTTTATAATTATATATGCATACATATATAATCATATTCATGTATGTATATACATGCATATGAATATATTATATATGGATGGATATGGTTATTGTGGATGAAAGATTGAGGAGCCTTGAAGTAGTACCTAGTAAGCATATTTTAACATATCACTTCTGGGAAGTTGAAGGAGTAGAATTCTAGAGACATTATTACAGAAAATCAATTAGCCAAATGATTGAGAAAGAAACCTGATATAACAGGACTATCTCCAAAGTATCTGTGTAAATCAATCTGTTCTGCTGCTGCTATGCAGAAAGATTCCTTAGTAAGATTAGCTCAGTACAGTTTTTCTTTATTTCTTTTTCAATTTTATATTCAGTGGTGAAATAGCAAATATCTCACTGTAAAGAAAAGGCATTAGTGTCAGATGCATATAGTAAAAATTCCTTTCACCAATGTCTTAACACACATGAAGCTAGAAGTATATCAGAGCTGGTACTCACAGTACAACAAATAATATCTTCTGAACATTGTCATGGTTTTCTTTATCATCTCTTACAGCAGTAATTCAGATTTTATGTGCCAACCCCCTACCAAAGTCTCAAAGAAGCAGTGTTGATATTAACTGATGCATTCAGGATACTCCAGACAATCCAGACACCATTATCCTGTAATATTTCTGATTATGCATTCTCTTCCTCTGAGGTTTCCTCTAATTCAGAACTAAACATTGCTAAAACAATTTTAAATCTATTTAAATATTTTGTTACTCAGAAATAAGTTTTCCATCTCATCTTTTCAGAAATCTCATACTTCACTGAAATGCAGATATATTTTCTCCATGATATTACTTTATCACACTTAATATCCTAATCCTGACTATTTTGAGTCCCTGATCCTTCCCAGTCTCCTGCACACAGATGGATCATTTAAAGTCTACCATTTCAGTGGTCAGTGTCTATATTGCCATGTTAGAAAACATGCTATCTATGTATATTTGCAACAGCACTGTATCACTTGGGTGGCAAGGAGTTTTAGTAATGGTCCCCTCCCTTTCTGGAAATCTGTGCCCCTAGTTATCCTCAGTATAATATCTAAATTTTAGGGCAGGGTTATGGCTAGCTACCACTTATATCTAAATGTGGCCATGTGATTATGTTATAGCTAATAAGGAATGAGCAAAAGTAGTTTGCAACTTCTGAGAAATGTCCTTGTAGGGACAGAGTGTGCCTGTCTTCTCCCCTTATTATTCCTTTCTACTAGTTCAAGGAGAGACATGATGGCTGGATCTGAAATAGTAGTTTAAGGTGATGCGATGAGTATAACAATTTAATGAAGTATGTTACATACTTGTATAAAAATGTTCTGAAAACAGCACCATGTACAAAGAATAAACCTTAGTTGACTAAAACAGAAAACATGCTCTCTAGCACATACTAGAATTATTCCCTTGAACTACATTTTTCTCTTCTGTAGTAATAGAAATGGCCTTTCGTGACCTTTATGTAAACAGACTACGCTTCATCAATTTTATTACTTTATTTTGCAAACACACTTTCCTATTCAGTATTCTCAGTAGTGAAACACTTAACAAAGTAGCTTGAGCTGTTTATTTTTAATCACATGAATGAATGCTATCTACCAGCAAGTTAGTTTATCACCCTTCAGGAACATAATGGTGATTTAATCAACGTTTTTCAAGGTTTCTAATAAAGTAATCCACCTCAAACCAGACAGCACAGCCATAATAATCACTCACAAGCCTGGACAGATGGCTTAAGTACTTAAGTGCACTTGCTGCATCTCCAGGGAAACTAACTCTTCAGATGTGGGTGACAGGAATGGAATCCAGGTTGTTGACAATAGCAGGAAGTGCACATGGCCACTGAGCCATCTCTTTCTTGTCCCCATTGGGATTTCCTCAAAATGAGGAAATCCCTGGGAACTGTTTTATTTCTCACATATATACCCTTAATATATTTAACCCTTCATTTGCCCCTGAATTTTTTCCTGTTCAAGATAGCCTTCCCAGAGTCAGAATTTGCTCTGGTCACCTTTGAAGTGTCTTCCTTCATCAATTTATAGCATCACTGAAAAACTCATCTCGTGTTATAGTATGAGTGATTCATAGGTCATGGCATGCAGATCAATATATCCTCTTCACATTGTATACCTGAGAACTGAACAAATTTATTTCTCACTACATTTATTTCTCAACTTCTACTAAATTAAAATTTAACTCATATTTCTCATGGAAACCTCTTGGCTTCCCAATTCCTCTGAATTTAGGGGCACATCTTCTAAAGAATAAACTTTTCACGTCCTTCAAACTTTATCTTTTCCCACCTCTCATGATGTCTTATTACTACCAATGCTGAGGATGTGAAAAATACGACAGGAAATTAAAAATGTAACAGTGCATTTTAAAGCATGTTCCATATGCTTCATTGAAAACTCTTTATTAGATGAAAAAAGAAGGAAAAATATTTTGTCTAAAACAAGAAGAAAGTAATTTACTCCAAGCAAGATACTGCCTTAGTTATGGTTTACAATGCTGCCATAAATAACGATAATGAAGAGCAAGTTGGGCAGAAAGATTTTTTTTATATTATACTTATACAACATATTCCATATCAAAGGATGTCAGGGCAGAAGCTGAAGAAAGAAACCTAGAAATGGGGATTAAAGCAGAAGTCAAGGAGGACGCTATATATTGGCTTGCTCTCAATATCTTGCTCAGACTGCTTTCTTATTCACCCCAGGACCACCTGTCTAGACATAGCATTTGCCATAGTGGGCTGAGCCTGTCCACATCAATCATTAATCCAAAAAAAAGTCTCATAGGAAGATGAATTTTCTTAATGAGGTTACATTTTACAAGATGCCTTGAACTTGTACCACATTTGCTAAACACTAACCAAGACCTAGGTCATGCTCAGATATTTCAGCATTTAAACTCATCTATTTTTATTATAAGCTTCAAGTGCATTAGTATTTTTATTTGAGTGCTTTCTAGCAAAAGTTCATTTCACAGGCAGTATCCATGGACTGTACTGCTTCAATCCTAAATTGAAATTTAGAAAAAAATATGCTTCCATACAGAACACATAAAAAAAAACCCTTCTCTTCCTGTAATTATTCATTCTCTAAATACTTCAGTGTAACAATTCACATAGCACTTCAACTGAAATCAAAATTAAAAGTAAACCAGAGCACTCAGGATAATGTGTGCAGACCTTATGCACACTACACACAGTTTATTTTTGTAAAGTGTTTCAATATTGACGGGCTGTAGTATCCACAAGAGATCGGGAAGCCTATATTAAGGAAACAGAACTATTATTGCCTTGTATCTCATAACACTTAAAATATTATATTGTATATGATTTAACAGATGGTAATATTAGTAATAACAATTCCAGAGCTATGATATATATAAATATATTATATTTGAGCATTTTATATAATATTTCTACTAGTAAATAAGATATTATATTCTCCTATTAAGTTTGGAATCTAATCAAATACTTAGCCAGTGTATTTTGACATATTTTTACACAAATTTATCATGACTAAAATGTCACATGAATGATATATAATGCTTCTATTTAGACTGCTGATCTGTATGTATAAACTAGAGACAGATTTTTGACTGTCATCTTAAAGAAAACAGCATACTATATACCACTCTTCCTCTGCAGATTTAATTCTTGTTTTCA
This sequence comes from Sigmodon hispidus, assembly GCA_004025045.1. Lineage (NCBI taxonomy): Eukaryota > Metazoa > Chordata > Mammalia > Rodentia > Cricetidae > Sigmodon > Sigmodon hispidus. The sequence continues at coordinate 124,529 of PVIH01003413.1, forward strand.
TTGGAAACAATGGATTTGAACTCATAGCAGAAATTCTTGTCCATTTACTCCACATGCTAATTACTTTACATTCTCCATATACATAATGTACTAAAACAAATCTTTGCATTTCATTGCATTTATGTTTATCTATATAAGATTGCTTTCCATTACAAATAATGCTGCTGCTATGAACATAGTTGAGCTGATGCCTTTGGAGTGTGAATGTGCATCTTTAGGGTATATGCCCAGTAGTGGTATTGCTGGATCCTTGGGGAGATGAAATCCCTATTTTCTGAGAAACCACCATACTGCATTTCAGAGTGGCTGAACAAGCTTACACTCCCACCAACAATAGAGGAGTGTTCCCCTTGCTCTGCAAACTCTCCATCATAGGCTGTCATCTGTGTCTTTTTATTTTAGCCAATCTGACAGGTGTAAGGTGGTTCCTTTCAACTGAAGAGTGGATTAACCAACTGTAGCACATCTACACAATGGAGTACTACTCAGCAGTAAGAAAAAAATGATATCCTAAAATTTGCAGGCAAATGGATGGATTTGGAGAATATTCTGAGCGAGGTATCACAAACACAGAAAAATAAGCAGGGGATGTACTCACTCATTAGTAGACTTTAAACAAAAATTCGAAAAGCAAAGCATGTCCAAGCTGCAAATCACAAAACTGAACAGCTTGTGATCTGAAAGACTTTGAACTGGTACCTTAGAGCCCACTCCCTCTAGAGGAACATCTGACACAGTCTTGATGTTAGGGTAAGAAAAGAGGATCTGCCAGGAGTGGATGCTGAACTAAGCCACATTGGTACTTGGGACCTCCTGCCCTTGCTGGGGAGGAAATGAAGTGATGTGGAGAAGATAGAGTGACTGGAAGTGGCAGAAGAGGGAAGGGACTTTGAACAAGGGTATACATGGATAAAAAAATAAGACTTTATTCATAATAAAATAAATAAATAATAAAGAAGACTGCTTTCCAACGTTCTTGTTATTTTCAGGAAACTCACTTTACAATTCCTATCAATGGTCTGAGGGAACCGAATTAATAGAAGAATTTAGCCCCTTTTATTTATTCTTTCAAGGCCAAGTCTCTAGAGGAGTGCTTCATATTGCAGACAATGCATTCTCTGGTTTTCTGGCTGCCTTAATGGGATGTTAAGATCGATTGGTACTATTTCTCTGTCACATGAGAACAACCCTAGGTTTTGTGGTGTGCTACTCTTTCACATCCTTATCACATCTGTTTTAAAATTTGACATCACTAAACCAAAAGTCTCTCATGCTTATGGGACCACAACTTCCTTTTTCTCAGGAATGAATTCTTGTAAATGTGTAACGTACCTGGAATCCAAACCACACTACTCTGGTTATGTCAAGACCATAACAAATAATGTCGGATTCACTGCAAGTGTGGGCAGTGCAGACATGTGCTGTTGTGAAATCATTGCCCTCTGATGAAGACAGGACTATTACTATAATTTTGTAAAAGTGATTATAGACCCAGAGACAAAAAATTGAGTTTATTTTTTGTACTGCAATCATTTTAAGTTCACTCAGTTAGAACAGACTTTTCTCTACTTCTTGAAAAATGTAAGCAGGATGCAGAACTTTTCTTACTTTTAAAATCTCATTTTTGTAGGTTTATCTATCTATCTGTGTATTTATTTATTATATATGCAGTGTTCTGCCTGCATGTAAGCCTGCACAGGAGAAGAAGGCACCTGATCTCTTTACAGCCATGTGGAATTTCTGGGAATTGAACTCATGATGTCTGAAAGTTCAGCCAGTGCTCTTAACTTCTAAGCCATCTTTCCTGCCTCCTTTTGTGATATTTAAATAATTTTAAATGTCTATCATAAATGTCAACATTTAAAAAATATGAATTTCTGTTAAGGCCCTGGTTTTTATATGTTGAGGTCAGATTTCCCTGACTGCCATATGTGTCAGATTCTGTAATAATCCACAAGAACCAAGTAAACAGGTTCTTTCCTGTCTCTCTACCCTCCTGTTCTGCTTACAAAGAACAGTTCCAGAATGTTGTATCACAGATAAAAATAGATGATGTGCAGCACAGTACAGTGTTTACTTGATGGTCTTGGCCAGGACCTATAGGTATGTAAAGCTGATATTTCTTATCAGTGCATTTTGGATTTTTTCCAGAAACACCATCAATCTCTAGAGAAATGGCAGTGTTAGTCATATAAGTTGGAAACACTCAGAACACTCTGGATAACTATTTTCCAGCAAAATAGAAGCCTTAACTCTACATTTTTTTCTTAATGTATCTTTTCTGCCCCACCTTCTTTTTTAAGGATCTTTTCCCCCTTCGTATTTATCAAAGAGTGATATTGAAATGCCAAACCAACTTTAACAAAGTTATTTAATCTACTTTCCCTTCTCGGTCTGCTTCACTCTTATATTGAGATACATGCATCATCCTTCAAATTCTTGAAGATGGTGTAGTACACTTTTAGCACTATTCTCTCTTACAGAAAGTCCTCAGACATTGAATTACTTATTTCTTCAAAGTAGGCAAGGGATTTAAAAGACACATATTTCTTTGATCATTAAGAGCATTTAAAGGAAATGAGAATTCTCCAATCACTAAAGTTGCTCAGAATCTAACAAATCTACAGTGCATTTGGATGTGAAAAGTTACTTTTATGCTATTTCAAATCCTTAAACTTCCATATATATTATTCTCAAATAATATTCCTTAATGTTAGTAATACTTTAAAATTCCCCTTAAAGGATTTTAGAAAGTGAAAAATTGGTAGGATTAATGCTAAAACACTTGGGGGAAGAGAACTGCAGTGTCTGCTTACAACGTGGAATAGAACAGTGAATTTTATGTTTTCCTTGAAATATTGACTTTTTAGAGTTCATTACATACTTACAATGTAGATTCTGGGAGATCATCATCATAAAGGGCTTACAGTTTATATGCTTTTCCCCCTCAAGACACCAGACACTCAGTAAACCACAATAAAAAAAACACAAAAAAGATTGTCAAAGGAAAACTACCATCTCAAATCTACAAGACTCTATTTCTAAAATATTATGCAGTTATTACAAATGATGTTAAAATGACACATGATTATCATAATTCACACATTACAAACTGTTATCTTATATGAATCTATTTTGTGACATTAATAAAGTATATAAGTCCAGTCCTAGAATGTTTGAAATTACTAATTTAAATAGTAGAAAATATATCACTGTTGTAAAATATAGTGAGTAGTTATGATTAAAACAATTCTTAAAATTCCAAATAAAGATTAGTAAGCAAATGCCAATTAAAGCTTTGGTTACAGAAATGTGTACTTTGAAACAATCCACAGATGTGTCATTTAGGCTCCAAACCCATGAGCATGGGCATAAACATCATGAACACACAAGTGACTCACTTTTATTAAATGAACTTTTCTCAGTCCAGGATGTATTTCATTTGAGCCTGAAAATTTTGAAATTATTTTCACTTTGGCTGTAAGTTACAATAAAATTAGTAATCGAGTTGCTATTGTTGGTAAGAAAGACAACAGAGGACTAAATGAAATTGAAAGCATTGATTTGACACAATGTTCTTAAACTTCTCACCCTTCATCTGAATATAAGAACTTCAAAGCTGGAGGTATGGAAAAATGCATGTTATTTATTGGTCTTCTGAGCAGAACATAGGAAAGAATGAAAGCAGATACAGCAGTGTGTGAGATGCCCACAAGTTAAAGGCACAGGCATTAGATTTATTTCAAGAAAATACGTGTTTCTTCTTTTAACAAATTTGTGGAAGAAGTTATATGCAAGGTTTGCTTTGTTTTGACTCAAGATGTAAAGGAGTTCTTCCTTTTAATTCTTCAGTACCAATTATATAGAACATCTACCTTCAGTTCTGTTCTTGAGAATGCTTTGATGCCTCCTGTACTGGAAACACTTGTAGGAAACTAGAATAGAACAGAGACAAAACTTTCCTATATGAAAACCAAGAGAAGAGATATGAGAATCTGCTTTGAGTTGGAATGTCTGTATAGAGTTCACATTATGTAATCTCATTTAAAAATTTTTTGTTCGTTTATTCATTCATTTGTTTGTTTTAGAAATAGGATATCACTGTATACCCTTGGAAGTTCTGAAACTCAGTATATAGACCAGACTGCCCATCAAAGATTCACCTGCCTCTGTCTCCAGAATACTGAGATTAAATGTACCATCATGCCGAGTTATATTTAAAATTCTTATGATGACAATATTTGAAACATTGTAGTTACCAGAAAATCTGAGAAATGTTTGTCTATATTTACAGCAATTTTCTTAGTTTTATTAATCATACTAGTGATATAGGCAATGACTATTGTATTCTTTACACTCTATTCAGTCATCTTCAAAACTTTTTCTGGTTTAATGCCTTCTAAACACTAATTAAATAATAAAATATTATTTTTATTTTGACTCTCAAACTTGGGAAAAGAATATATACTTTTTGTGCAATTTCATTTTTTGAGATGGAATGCAATCTCATCCAAGGGCAGATTTATAGAAAGCCAATAAAAAGGTTCTTGGAGTTATAAAAATACTGAGACATAAAATATTTTAAAGGAACAACCTAATTACATCTGTAAAATTCAGTGATCTCATTGCTTTATACTAGTGAATTATTGCGAACATGAGAACAATTAGCGGAAAAAATCATTTTAATGGGAATTCAGAGATTTGTCTCCCATTTATGGCATTTTATTCATTTCAGTAGCTAAAGTAAAACTTAGACAATGTAAGTCTTCACAGCTATGTAATCTAAATAAACTGCAATGTACTATCTTAATGATTGTTCTCATAATTTATAATGAAAAACCCACTATGTAAAAATAGTGTTCGTTGGCTTTTACTTGTGCCTCATTTTCCTTCAGTCACTTTCTAAGGCATCATCATCATCAGATCATATTTTCAGGCAAAGGATGGTGGTTAACAATAGCTTCAATGAAGCAAGGGCACATTTGTTTTTCACTGGATGTGCTGGTGAGTTACCATGTTGTGACTGGCATTTGCATTTGGGAAAGAACTTAGAGATACCAGATTAGCACTACCCAGTTTTGTCATCATTTAAAGTTTACTTTGTCCTATGTTGAGGAAGATGAGCAACATTCCATGTAGTTTAGCTATCCTTACATCTAGGTTTCTCTCCCAATTGTACTGCTCTGTCATGAGAATGCTCCAGGTGACTGCCATACAGATGCTTTTCTTTGAATGCCTGACTTTTTCTCATGCCTGTTCCTGTCTTTACACTAGACTCCCGCCATCTGGAGATGCTCTCAAATATTATCTGTCATGTTTACAAACCAGCCTTGGGTAGTTATCTTGGATTTACACATGCTGTGGTGGGTCAGGAAAATATGAATACATTAGAATGTAGTGTGTGCAGTAGGGATGTGAGATTGTTCTGTTGATTTTATGTCACCTTAAAAAATGAGGAAAGAGACTTCTTTGAAGAGCTTTTTGGAAGACAGGTGAACTCAAAACTGAATCTTCTGTCCCTATGCCTTCTTTCTATTTGTAGTTTTCTGGCCAGTTCACAAAATATTACGTAGTTTAAGATTAATGCTATTCGTTTCTCTTAGGTTGTAAAAGTTGATTACTTGGACAATCCAAGTCATTGAAAGGTTAGTTACTCTGATTTCTTAAAGTCAGATGAAACTTAAAAATGGCTGAGTGTAGGATGGTAGGTCAGGAATACAGTCTTCAGTGATATCAAGACAGGTCTTCTATTATTTATTGTTGTAAAACACAATGCTTAAGAATTATCATGCCTGTGTGGCAATGACATACACCTTTAATCCCAAGACTCTGGAGGCAGAGACCTGCAAATTACTATGAGTTCCAAGCCAGCTTGGTCTACAGGACAGTTTTAAGAACAGCCAAGATATACAGAGACAAAACAAAACAAAAAAAATAACAACAACAACAAAAATAAAAACAGCTACAATTTCCTTAAGGGTTATAGGCCTGTTTAGGAAATTAATCTGATCTTCATTTAGTTTTGGTAGATGGTACCTGTCCAGAAAACTGTCCATTTCTTCTAGGTTTTCCATTTTTGTGGAATACAGATTTTCAAAATATGATCTGATAATTCTCTGTATTTCCTGGGGGGTCTGTTGTTATGTCCCCTTTTTCATTTCTGATTTTGTTGATTTGAACACTCTCTCTGTTTTTTTATTAGTTTGGCTAAGGGCTTATCTATCTTGTTAACTTTCTCAAAGAACCAACTCTTAGATTCATTGATTCTTTGAAATGTTCTTTTTGTTTCAATTGTATTGATTTCAGCTCTATGTTTGATTATTTCCTGCCATCTACTCCTTCTAGGTGAGTTCGCTTCTAATTGTTCTAAGGCTTTCAGCTGCGTTGTTAGGTCTCTAGTGTGGGATTTCTCAAGGTTTTTCATATAGGCATCTAGTGCTATGAATTTTTCTCATAAGAATGCTTTCATTGTGTCCCACAAGTTTGGATATGTTGTAGATTCATTTTCATTGAATTCTAGGAAGAACTTTGATTTCTTTCTTAATTTCTTCCTTGACCCAGATATGGTTCAGCTGAGTGATGTTTAGTTTCCATGAGTTGGTAGGCTTTCTTTGGGTTTTGATGCTGTTGAACTCTAACTTTAGGCCCTGGTAGTCTGATATGTTACAAGGGATTATTTCCATTTTTTTGTATCTGCTGATATTTGCTTTATGACCAATTATGTGGTCAATTTTGGAGAAAGTTCCATGAGGAGCTGAGAAATATGTATATTCCTTTGCCTTTGGGTGGAAGGTTCTATAGATATCTATGAAATCCATTTGCATCATAACCTCATTTAGACCCCTTATTTCTCTGTTTAGAGCCCCAAACCTTGAATATTCCTATCAAAAAATGGGGTACAGATCTAAAAAGGGAATTCTCAGCAGGGGAACTACAAATGGCTGAAAGGCACCTGAAAAAGTGCTCTTCATCTTTAGCCATCAGAGAAATGCAAATCAAAACAACTTTGAGATACCACCTAACACCTATTAGAGTGGCTAAAATAAAAGGCACAGATGACAGCCTATGTTGGAGAGGATGTGGAACAAGGGGAACACTCCTCCATTGTTGGTGGGAGTGTAAGCTTATGCAGCTACTCTGGAATGCAATATGGCAGTTTCTCAGAAAATTGAGAATCAATCTCCCCAAGGACCCTGCAATACCACTTCTGGGTGTATACCCTAAAGAGGCACATTAACACTCCAAAGGTATTAGCTCAACTATGTTCATAGCAGCATTATTTGTAATAGCAAGAACCTGGAAACAACCTAGATGTCCCTCAATGAAGAATGGATTAACAAACTGTGGTACATCTACACAATGGAATACTACTCAGCAGTAAGAAAAAATGATATCCTAAAATTCACAGGCAAATGGATGGATTTGGAGAATATCCTCCTGAGTGAAGTATCACAATCTCAGAAAGATAAGCAGGGGATGTACTCACTCATTAGTGGTCTCTAAACAAACAAACAAGAAAAAAAAAGCCAAGCATACCCAAGCTGCAAATCACATCCACTGAACAGCTTGGGATCAGAAACACCCTGGACTGACCCTTAGGACCCCACTCCAACTATAGGAACACCTGACTCATTCTTGAGGGAGGATGGACAAAACTGGATTTGGCCAGGAGTGGAGACTGATCCAAACATTATTGGGTCAGTGGGACCATAGGACTGTCTGCTCCCTGCCCAGGGGCGGGGATGGGGAGTTGTGGAGAAGAAAAAAACGACCTGATGTGGCGGGAGGGGGAAGGGACCTTGAATAAGGATATACAGGGATGGAAAAAAAATTCAGAGGGAAAGCTGAACACAAAGTAAATATATGTGTAGCAATCATATTTGCATTATCACCCTTGATAAGTCATGCTTATGATTTTTATCCTCTTTGTAGTTATTGTTAACTTTTCAGCATTTTAAATTCATTTTACTGTTTTTCTTCTGATTAATACAAAGTAAATAAAGAGAAAAACATCATGAAAATTTCTAAAGAAATTTGTAAAGAAAAGGGTTTATTTGACTTACATTTCCACATTATAGTCCACTACTTAATGAAGCCTAGACTACTGAATGGAACCTGAAGGTAGGAGATGATGCAGTCATGGAAGGGTACTGCTTTCTGACTTGCTCCATGTGGTTTGCCAAGTTTGCCTTTTATAAAACCCAAGATTACCAACTCAGGAATGACCACACCCACAATGGACTGGGCTCTTCCCCACTAATCAATAAGAAAATTACCTTCATCCTTGTCTACTTCCAGATTTTATGGTGGCATTTTCTCAATTGAGGCTCCTTTCTCTCAGATGGACTTTACCTTTTGTTAAGATGATATAAAATATTCAGCCCAAAGAATTTTATTAATTTGGCTGTAAGTTCAGTCCAAAGCTTAGTCTCTTTGATGACAAGATAGATTTTCAGAAAAAAAAAGTTATTAGTAACATTGGCTAAAAGTGGCAAAAATTTCTCTGTCTTGTGGAATTTGGAAAAAGCCAGTGTGTATCAGACCAGTAACTCTTCACAGGAGAAATATTTGCCAGAAAATGAAGAATGAGTAAGAGTTTTTACACAAAAGAGCAGATTTCAATGTGTAAAGAATGATTTCTAGGTTAATTGATGTAAAGTAGCAAGTGTCTAAATCTTATAATTCTCTAGAGCCTAAGAAAGGAGATCCAAGGATACTGATGAGTATGTCTTAAGGAGACTATAGTTTTCCCATCCGCCAAATTTTATTTGGCATGCTTGCCAAGGAGGCTCAAGACCTGGATTTAATGCCACAACCTCAAAAAAAAACTTATGAGCTGAGGGTAAAGTAGAAAAGTAAAGCAGGACCATTCCTGTAAAAATTGAATTAAATTACTTCATATTTCATAGATGTTTAAGTTTGCTAACAATATACCTTTGACTCTGCAAATAATAAAAATGAATTGATAGCCAAATTTTTTTCAGTAACTGCAAATGAATCAATATTACCTTAAAATAATAATACAATGCACTTTTAAAATATTTAATATATTATAACCATTTTATAAATCAAAATGTGGAGTTTCAAAAGAATTTCAATTTTTTATATTATAAAACACATTCAGTTTCTAAACTGAGCATAAAAAAATGTTTAACGTCTTTACCAATGTCTGCAGCTGTTATTTGCTGTTATAGACTCATCCTCCTCTTTCACCCAGGCTTTTCTCCATCCCTCCTTTCTTTCTCCACTCCTCCCCCTAATACTACAAGGAAGGTACCAAGCATTGGTTTAACTACTTAGTGTTGCATAATTAAAGTCCCACATTGAGGCACATTTTAGAGTTGAGCTATAGCTGAATTTTCCAATTTTTATATAAAAATCCAAATCTCCTAATATTCTTAGTATATCTCAGCTGACGCAGAACCTGTCACTTCACAGCAATTTTAAAGGTTTTTTTTTCCCCCCATAGGCTTAATTTTTTTTTTCAAAAGGAAAATTTGAATATTTTTATGGGAATACAGTAACATATTTCTATGGAAGACTTTAGTCTCTTGCCTTGATTTTCTCAACTATTTAAATATTTATCTAGTGTAATAATAATAGTAAAAAATGTAGCTCAGCAGGTGATAATGAACATATTTTTGTTGCTGACAATTTTACTTAGAAGTCTTCCTGGTGAATCCAGTGAAAAAGTGAATAATTCTGAAAAGGTCAATTCTGAATTATTGCTAACCATAACCATTTCCCAAGTCACTAGGCTGATAAAATCTAATTGAAACTGAAAGCCATAAAAGTAAATTATTTAAGAGATGCCCAGATAAATTTGGAGAGTGTCATACATATGCGAAAGACACCTGTCTACAGGAATAACTTCAACTTGATTATCCACCATAGAACCATCTAGTAAATGTAATTTAGCTATTATCATTTGGAAGCTCCTGTCTCAAAGGCATTTTAGTTACTTAAACCACACAATCCAATGAGGTGAAGTGCCAACTGAAGCACAATTTAACGAACCCAAAATGTAGAGCAAGAACAGCAATTTTATTAAATTACAAGAGGAAAAAAGATAAATATAGAAATGACTATGCACTTAGTCATAGCAAATGATTTTCATTGCAATGGAAAATGAGGCCAAAACTAATGCTGAAAATATGGATCAAATAGTTTTATTGAGTATTAAAAAATATGTTTTTCATGCCAAATCAACATTCTCTTCCTGGCTTGCTGTATTGTTATTTCATGTCTCAATGTCGGTACATGATGCCAATTTCTTCAATTGCTTTTTTGCCTGCTGAAGTGAAAGATATTAAGACTGAGAATGACATGATTAAATATAACTTTATAATTCTCTACTGAAACTGTGAATGATAGCTGATTAAAACAGAATCTTGTTATTCATCACATTATTTCAAAATAAATCCATTATCTTCATCATACTTCCAAGGTTTTCCAAAGCAGAACTCACAATAAATCAAAAATTTTGAGATCAACACCCACATGCAACACTTTGTAATTATTGTGTTGTGTGGTTGAAATTAACATTTGGAAGACTGTAATATGAAAAGTTAAGACAGAAGTTACTATGTTATTTGAAGGTAAAAATAAAATTACAGTTGTGGGAACTTACTAATATTTCATGAAATATTCTTTTCTCACATAGTGACATATTTTTTTATTTTAAAGAACATTTCATAATGAAGAAAGAATGAATATATTGTATAAATATGGCAATTATAAAATGTATTTATTTTTGATGATATATCATGTATTTAATTTATCTTTTCTGTAAATCAGAGGAGAGAGCCATGCAGGGAAGGTTAGGGAGTGGTGACCCACACCTTTAATCTCTGCAAGACTCTGGAGACAGAGATCATTTTGATCTTAGTGAGTTCAAGGCCAAACAGAGCCAGGCAATGGTGGCACACATTTTTAGTCCTAGTACTAGAAAAGTTGAAGGGAGAAAGTAAGATCACTGGACAGAGAAAGAGGAGGCAGGAGTTCATACTTTCACCTGCACTAACTTTCCACTGAGAATTGAGAGGCATTGAGTCCGAGGATTCCTGGAGATAGGATCATCCTTTTTAGGCCTGTCTAGGTAAGAACTGGCTGTAACTTGTTTCTTTGTCTCTCTGGTATTTCAGCTATTTCCCAATATCTGGTTCTGGGTTTTTATTAAAAATACAAGTAAAATTTTTGCAATATACATTCAATAACATCTAATTGTTAGTGTTGAGAACAAACCTTCAAAAAGTAAAGAAACAGTAAGTGGACAGTGAATAGAATATTAGACTGAACTTACTGACTCTTAACAATCAGCCTGAAAGACTTCCCCAAAAATCAGAAAACAAACTAGACATGAAAATATCTATAGAAAAATCTCCTTCTAATATTTACAGAAGGGAAGAGGGCTATGTTTTCTTTATGTAGACCTCATCAGTTAGTAGCAAATTGTAGTGAAGACAAACATTCAACTATGACTTATTGGAATAGTTTTTCATGAAATATAAAGAATATAAATATAAAGAAATCATTTTTAGATAACTATAATTTGTATGAAACAAATTAGTGATCACTGTATGAGCAATACAAAGAACAACAACGAAAGCAAAAGACAGCTCATATTTTGGAGCCACTTTGAATCATTGTGATTTGCAAAAAATGATTTTAGTTTACCCCAAATTTCATATTTCAATTTGAAAGCAGTTTCATGATGCTTTAGAGCTTCACAGCACAAGTCTAGGCAAGTTTAAAATTCATTGATTGGACAAGACTTGGCATGTTCAGGGTGGTATAAAAAGAGATGGAGATCTTAATAGAGGAAGCAAATATGTTGTAAATGACCTGGTGCTAGGGGAATCTACAAGAACTCACAGGATCCCTCTGCCTAGGTCTCTAACCAATAGCAAAAGTGTTGCCTAAACAGCATTTCCTCCATAATTAAACTAATAACCACCCTAAGTGCCATCACAGAACTTATATACAACAAGGAATAGAAGTAGAGGAAGGTATACATGGCTGAGCACTGGGCTGAGTCCCTGGTCCAGTTGATAGCAGAGGAGGAGACTATATGAGCAAGAGGTCAGGAACTATGAGGAAAATTCTCATAGTGATGGCTGGTTGGAGCTCTGGGGAGCTCACTGAATCAAGAACAGCCACCTTGGAACAATCTGGAAAAGGAACTAGGCCCTCCAAGGACATGGGCAGTATGTGGAGTCTCAAGGGGAGGGATCAGACTGTTTTTCTGTGCATGGACTGGCATCTTGGAGCTCATTCTCTCCAGAGGAACACCTAACTCAGTCTTGATATTAGCATAAGGAAATAGGACCTCCCTGGAGTGGATGCTGAGCTAATTCACCTTGGGACTTCTTGCCCTTTCTGGGGAGGGAATGGGGGCTGGGGAAGAGGGATGCTGAAGACTGACCTGGAGGGGCAGGCAGGGGAAGGGAGTTGGAGCAAGGGGATACATGGATAAAAATGAGACTTTATTCTATCAAATAAAATAAATCAATAAATTTCGTTGATTGGTATAGCAGAGAATTAGTTACAGAAACCGTCCTACAGAAAGTTCAATAAGCCTCTGCTATGTAATAACATCCTTACCATTTGGGTTGATAGAATCCAGTGGTCTTCTAGCTAAACTGTTTGAAAAGATTATAAGGTTAGTTCTTACACTGAGGTAGACAAATAATGTATTCATGGGGCCCAAGCTAGCTCAAGATAAGATAACTAGCCTTATTACACCGCTGAAGTTTGAATCAATCAGTTATTATTTGCTGACAAAACTTCTTTCCAGAAATTCTCATAGACAACACATTATTCTGGATCAGTTCAGAAGATTTTTTAGATGCGTGACTTCCTAAAAAGTGATATCTAATTCAGCATCTAATTAATGTAGAACCTTAAAGTGTTCATAAGAAAGTTTAGGAATTAGAATAGAGAAGTAAATAAAAGTCTTGCTTCCTAAAATTTTGCATTTTTACTAAAATAATGCACAGTAAAATGTCTCAATTGTTGCACTTTAAATATTTGTTTTGTTGTTGTTGTATCATTGACTTATCAAACACTGATGATAAAATGCTATCAATTTTAAGCATAGGAATCATGACTTATAACAAGATTTCTTCTGTGATGGCCACTTAAAATGAATAACAGAAAACATAACATGAAGATTTGTTCATCTATAAACTCTATATTTAATAAATTATATTGCACAAAATTAGGGTTTTTTTTCCTTTTATTTCTTCTCATGTTTTTGCTCTCCAGACTCCCCTATTAAATAAAATAATATGGAATCTAATTTCTGAGAAATACATCTAGAGGAACAAATAAACTATATTTATAGTTTAGATAGCATCTAGAAAAACAAGCTATATTAATTCAACAACATCTCTGTTTATTAGGTACCCATTCAGTTATTTTATTTCTGTTTTTCTCAGAGTGTATAAATCTCACTGTTAGGTCAGGACTGGTGAGAGTGATGTGGAATTGAAAGAGAACAGACAAGAATCTCCAGAAGCATAATTTTTCTTTAACCAGAACTATTAAAGGCCATAGTCTCTCTGACAAAGTAAAGACTTGGGACAGGAGGAGAATAGACAGACAAGAAGAAACTATTGAGGTGGAAGATCTATCTCAGGTGGCATCCCCTGACACTTTGATGAGGTAGATACAACTCACTGAGGGCTGTTGATTCTCTTATCTGAAGTATAGCAAAGCTGAACAACCTAAAGCTGTTAACAATGACATCACATTTCCTCTTCTGAGCTGCTCAGTCCAGATGATGCTCTTATATTAGTTATGTCTCACTTAATATGTCTTACAGAAATTGTATTCAAATATTTTTATATGTATGTTTTCTATTATACAACTCCTTGAAAATGTAAAGTTCTTCATTTTACTTCAACTTTAGATGAAGTAATTTCTTGACTGTGTGGTGTCTTCATAGAGCAAAGAGCTAGTTAGAATATGTACTCATGAAGGAGTTTAAATATTTAGCTAATATTTAAGTAACTAATAGTAAGTTGACATATTTAACTATTATTTAATAGTTATTTAATAATTAATTGCTAAATTAATTATTATTAAAATAAGGAATATAAAATTAAATTTAATTATTATATTTTAAAATATATATTAGAACTCATAATAATTTTTACATTATTGTGAAATGGATTTTGTTCTTTTATTTGATAACTCTCTTTGGCCAGAACTAGCAAAATAAAGTACAGGCTACAGTTATAAAACGGTTGTTGAACTGACTTTATTAACTAGTTGTAAAAAGAATTAATTTTGCTATTATGATAATGGAAAGAAGCAGGTATAATACTACCTGAGATTTCATCTAACTGAAGTTTAAGTCATAATTTCATCACTTACCAATCTCTGTATTAAGATGATGTATTTTTTTCTTTAACACTGCTGTGATTGAAACTCAGGCGAGAAGAGGCTTCTCTTGGCTCATAGTTTCAGAGAGAGTTCAAAACATTATATTAAGGTAGGTGTGACATTAGAAGCATAAAGTGGCTGCTTACATGAGGGGACATCAAGGAACAAACAGAGATAGCACGAATTAGAAGCCCTTGGGGACCTGTTTTTATGCCAGATCCTATCTCCTTGAAGCTCCATAGACTTCAAATTATTGCTGAGTTGAGCAACAAATAGGGGAAACACAAATCTATGGAATATCTTTTAGGTATAACAATATAATAGTCTATGCTAGTATCAGGGCTTCAAAACCAGTGCTAATTGATACTTGTAATGATATCAGTATAGGAATATTGAGCATTAAAGGAATTTGTTCTGGAGGAAATATACATTGTGAGATCACTGAAATTAACACCCTTAATCTAGTTGTCATCTTACAAATCATATGTCTTTGAGAGTTTTATATATCAAATTTAAATCTTAAATAAGTTTTAGTAGACATTTGTAGCTAGTAAGAGAAATGGACATCTAATTTAATCTTCACTATGTGGCTATTCAACTTTCCAGGATCATTTATTAAAAAATATTTTAAGTATATGAGTTTAGTACTTTCATCAACATCAATAGGTAATTATTAGCTTTCAAAGTAAATAGAGGTAAAAAGAATTAGAAAGAAAAACCCACACCAATCAATTATCTGGGTGGTATATGAAGAACAGCTTGTCAGCATGTAATAATAGGAGAGCCACACTTTACGTTCTTGCTGTGACAATGCAATTTTTATTTTAAATATTGGAATTATCAGTAATCTTTATGTCAGCAACTTAACAACTATGGAAGTATAGTAGGCTCAACTGTAGTCTTAGAGAGCACTGTGGGACCTATAATATTAAGAATATCATCAGGGATATAAAACTGCAAAATAAAATCACAAAATGTGTCAGCAAGGGCCACAGCAGGAAACATAGCACACATAGATGAGTAGATGTTAAGAAGGGCATCAAACTGCAAAATGTGGTTGCCAACATGTTTCCACTAGGTGACATCAAAAGACTAAGTAAAAGATAGTAATGTACTTTAGGGTTTCCATTGCTGTAAAGAGACACCATGGCCATGCAGCAGTTATAAGAAAGACATTTAATTGATGTTTGTCAATTACAGTTTCAAAGGTTCACTCTATTGTAATCACGGCAGGGAGCATGGGAGCATGTATACAGACATAGTGCAAGAGAAACTGAGACTCCTGTATCTTGCAGGCAAAGGTCAACTGACTGTCACACTGAGGGAAGCTTGAGCAGAAGAGACTTCAAAGTCCACATCAACAATGACAAACTTCTCCAACAAGACTATACCTCCTAAGAGTGCCACTCTCTTTGGGGACCATTTTCTTTCAAACCGCCACATTCCACTCCTTTGGAGCTAATGGGGCTGAATATGTTCGAACTACCACATTCTACTCCCTGGCACCCATAATCTTTCAGTGTCTTCTAAACTAGCAGCAATTTTTTTTCTGAAGAAATTGGCATGAAAGACAATATCAAAATCACTTAAAAAAGCCCATCTCCAAAATGAAACACTTCTTTTAAGAATGTCACACCTCATAATAATGCCACTCCCTTTTGGGGCCATTTTTTTCAAACCACCATAAATGGTATATGCCCACATTGTACTATTATGGAGATTTTGTGGTATTTAATAGTGACCAATCTTCTAGATAAATGGTTTTCTTATTAGAACAAATATTCAACAAGGTTACTTCAGATGACCTAATAATAAAACAATGTAAACTGGTTCTTCTAAGTGTCTTCCTTACAAATGAGAGAATAAAAATAAACACACACACACACACACACACACACACACACACACAAACAAACAAAATGCCACTCACAATACACAGTATATCAACTATGACTCTAAGGCTAAGGTTATTTAACTATGCAGGTCAAACCTGAGGTATGCATGTTGCTGTTATCAAGGGTCCTAACGTCTCCCTTGTGGGGAGGATACGAGAAAACACTGTGCCAATGACTTAGAACTGGGTGTAGGGTAAAAAGCAAACAGCTAATTCATTTATTCAGCAATGGTCCCCCGAGCACCCTAGATGAGTCCTGATCTGGTAATATCACTTGCTCTCACCTGATTGGCTGACATGATCAGGAGCATTTGACAGTGGTTGTTGCTAGACTTTCAGACAGACTCTAGGTTGACTCTTAAGGAACAATATTATGTGCATGCCTTGACAACTAATTTGACCCAATTTCCTTGTAACTGTGGGCCTGTCCTACTACAGTATGTATACTTATAAACAAGTTCAGTGAAAATATTTTAATTGGTCCACCTTTAAAAACTGATGAAAAATATAATAACATAGAATTATGAGTAAGTTATCTCATAGCAAAACCATATGTGTTTGTTTAAAAATGTTTCTCTTCCCCAAATCAGAACTCTGTTACTATACTACAAATAACACCAGAGGATGACTACTCACCTCTTTTAATGTCTGTGGCTTCCATCTCATCTCATTCATTCAGCACTTGCTTATCATCTCACATATTACAGCAATCTAGCACTTTTATTTTTGCAGATGGATGTCAGCTTAAGCAGAATATCTGGACATTTGTTAGCACTGGATTGAGTCATTCTAAAAGCCCAACAGGTTGATCTTTTTCCAGTACACCTGGAGGAGGGCCCAATTGTTTGTTTTTAATGTGTAACTTTTCTATTTCTGGTAATAAAGTTTCAAATAATAATACTTATCATAGAAGCCAGATTGCTTCAGTCATAGAAATTATAACATGAAAGTCTATACAGAGGAATATTAGTTTTATTTACCATACACTGAAATGTAAAAAAGCATGACTGAAAATGTAGGTTCTGCAGATGGATTTTAAATGTGTGCAAGGAATACAGAAACTTCTCCTGAGTGGTGTTGTTCATGTATCTTTGTGTGGTAGTGGTTTGTTTCTGTGTAGCATGAGGTAACATTATGCTTTGACCTTACATTTGGGTTAGACTGGCATTCACTGTCCTCTTGTTTGAAACACTGGCACAGTTCTCTAATGTTGGTATCAACACTGAGAAAGTCATTGGATTTTATTTTCTGTGGGGGAGTGGATGAAGTATTTAGTGACTATGTATTATTGACATTATCATGGTGATATTTAGGTTGCCAATGCCTCAGACCAATGGGAAATGCAAAGATTTCCTGTGGTCCAAATATAGATTTGACAGTATGTATTCCAAGCAGTATAGGTTGTGACAGTTTGGGGTTTCATTTTTATTTTTCTATGTTTGAAATATCAGTTGTTCATTTTTCCTTTACTGAAACACAGCAGGCTTTTGCCCTTTTTATTTATGAATGTGACACTTTTGTACATTTGTAATTTAATAAAAGAAAAAATTATTTTATATTTAAGGAAATACCATGTATGTGACCTAGAAGACTTTTAAGATGATTACTTAAGATGTTCATCTGTTATTCATGAACATGGAGAATAATATCTTTTGTTATTTAATCACACTGCTGTTTTTATAAATATATTCATTTACTCTGTGTGGAGTGTATGTATGTATGTATGTGTGTCTGCATATGTAGAGGTCAGAGGACATTCTTCGATGTTGGCGTGTTACTACTAACTTGTGATAGTTAGGGATCAACCTGGGATGACTGGGCCTTCATAAAAGTACCTTGACAAGTTGGGCCATTTGAGGGCCCTATGTAGATTTTTGTTTTTATACATAGAATGGGGGAAGTGAGAGAGTGAAGTTTATTGTTCTTATACTTGAAACAGAAAGTTACTATAGGAGATGTTTGTAGATGCTAGGGAAATGACTCAAGAAGTAAAACATTTATCATGTGGGCATAAGGACTTGAGATCTAATCCCCAGTGCCCACTTACAAAGCTGAGCATGGTGGCACTCATCAATAATTCCACTATTTTAAAGGGTAGAGACAGGAAAAGTAACAGCCAAGGAGTGTCCAAGGGTAATAAGCATGTCTTAAAATACAATTTCCATAATTAGTTGATCATTATTGTTTATTTTTAGTAGATTTAATCAATAGATGAATCTGCCTGTTTTCTAGCAGAATTTAACCCTTTTGTTGATTTTATTTTTTTTTATTTACTACTCAATTTCTGGAATAAGATACCATAACAAAAACAATTTAAAGAAGAAAGACTTTATTAGGGGTTTACCGTTGCAGAGTGAGAGTCCATGACTGGCATGGCAGTGAAAATAGTATCAGCCAAAGCACCAGAGTAGTAGTAGCTGAAAGCTTATGTCAGATTCAAAAACATCAGGAGAAACACTCACATGAGACTCATGGGAGGCCATTTGCTTTCAAACCACCACAGTATTCAGTAATGTCAATATACTGGGAAGAAAGAGTTATGGTACATTTATCGATAAAACAACCCAACATATTTTTTAAAAAAAAATTCACAGATACCTATTGTAAAAGCAGAGGGCAGTGTGCATTCATTGGTATAATCATCTCTGAGACAAAAACAGCAGTAAAGTTGCAATGAAACTGCTGCCACTGCAGGTCTGTCAGTGTCATATCACCCTCCAGCTTCCTCAAGGGAATCATTACCCATGATAGTCAATAACACTTCTCCTGTGAAACAGGACAGAAAACATTCAACAGAGCACTTTTGTCTCCCTGTTTGCCATCTGCATACTAAAGAAACATCCTCCATGAAAATCAAATTTACTTCTATGCCAGTGGAAATGGCTTAAAAAAATAAACACTGTTCTAAGAATGTTAACACCCAGCATTGGCTGAAGCTACACAGTGGATAAAGAAAATGTGCTTTGTTAACAAAATTATAGATTTAATTATTTAAGATTGCAAGTCTCTTCTACTAAATTATTAATTTGATGCTAATTTCCATGTATATACCCATATAGATAGATGATAGACAAACAGACAGATGATAAATAGATAGATAGATAGATAGATAGATAGATAGATAGATAGATAGATAGATAGGACCTGTGTTTTTGTTGTTTTGTTTGTTCTGGTGACTTGTTCTATCTGACCTCCAATCATCTGGCAATTACTCTTTTTCTTTATATTCTCCATAAAGGATCTCTGGGTATCAGAGATAAACACTACCAGTTCAAGCTTTGTATGAGACTTGAAAATCTGAACTCAGGTCTAATGTACATTTATGGCAGAAGTTTTACTCATTGCATCTTATTGACACCCCAAACCTTACATTATTATAAAAATAGCATATATCAATAAACAAATATATAAATACTTGTAGAGAAAGTGAAGCCACTCAAATATCAATAAGGAGAAATAGCTCCTGCTATGTAAAGATTTTATTTTGATGTTTTTGTGTTTATACACAAATCACTATAAAAATGATATTTTTATTTTTCCAGGTCTTACATTTATGTCTTATTACAGCTAACTATTCAGATGAATATTCTAGTAAATGACTATAGTACATGTGTACCTTATGTTTATCACCTGGAACCTCTTTTGCCTATTCTTTTGTAAATGCAACATAACAGTACTTATTGCTAGTTCATCTTTACCTTCCTATCACAGTAGTTATTTTCCAGACATGAAATTTCTGGCCAAGTAGACTCACTTGACACACTTTTAATACATTTTAATTGAGTAAAGCCACCCATCAAATTCCAAGTCAAGTGGCTCTCCTAGAAACATGAAAACAAACTTGTTTTTTTCAAGCCAGGCTAATGCAAGATCTGTCATCCAGTGTATTTATTTATTTTTACATCAGTTTTTCTTCCCTTCCTTCCCTCCAACCTCTTTTATGCCCTACTTATACTATCTGTCAAATTAACAGCTACTTTTTTCCTCTATCTACTTCTGTTCCATACATGTATACATGACCAAATATATAAATGCAACCTGCAGAGTCTGTTGCTTGCATGTGTGTTTCTATGCCTGATCACTTTGTATTAGAAAATTTAATCCTTGGAGAAAACTGTCCCTTTCTCAATAGTTGGTAATTGCTTGTAGTGTTTCATCTACTGGTGAGGTCATGTGAGATTTTTCCCGTCCATATTGATATGTCAACTGTTGTTGGTATTGTTCAGGCCATGTTTAGGCAGCCATGTTACTGAGATTTTTATTGTTGCAGCGTCCCTGACTAATCACAAGGAAGTATGATAAGAGATTCGGTGGTCATTTAGCTCTTACAATCTTTCTGCCATCTTCAACAATACTTCATAAAACTTCTGTTGTTGTATCCATTGTGGTTCAGCACCATGTCATCCTTGTTCTCTGCACTTTGATCATTTTTGACTTTATGTTATGTTCTCCTTCTCTACCATAAAATTAGGTGGGTGATCTATACTTATCTGTGGGTATAAGAATAAATACAAAGAATAAAGTTTTAACTGGTGAACAGTTTGGAACTGAGTTTTCTATAATTATCTTTATGTTACAGAATAAAGTAACTCTTTAATCTCTGCCAGTTGCTAGTTATGCTTGTCAGTGCTTACACATTATTTTCAAAATCATTGACCACACTCTAAGGTTTATGCTGGGGAAAGGAGTATGAAGTCATGTTATATAAAACACAAAATATAACTTATAGATGTATTTATTTTAATAAAAACTAAAATGTTAGACTTAATGGCAAATAGGGTTATCTCTCTCTCTCTCTCTCTCTCTCTATATATATATATATATATATATATATATATATATATTAGCTTAGTAAAAAAGCAGAAGAAAAATTCAGCAGCTGCCTGCCAAATACTCCTGCAATTATACATTCTAAAAATGTAAATTCATCATAAATCAGTTATTTAGATTATGAGTGTCTTAAGTGTTGACACATCATCTTAAGTGTTGACATATCACTTCACCTACCTCCCTCATCAGTGGTGTCATAAAAAAGGCTATCTTTACTTCTACATTTCTTCTGAAATCAGCTTCTGCTTGTGTTAGAGTTAGGGAGGGATTCCCTCCAGGATACTGTAGTGCTAGTAATTGAAAAAAAGCAAGGAAGTCAGAGGAGAAACTGTACCAGAGCACACAGCAGAGTGAGCAGAATGGCCTCTGCTCTCTGAACTTAATGAGGAAGCTTGGTCTGTCATTCCTGCCTCTTGTCCACACCAGGATGATCTATGGAGGTCCTCCTTCTGGGTAGGCAGTGGTTCTCTTAGAAGCTATACTCCTGACATGTCAGCGTTCCCTACAAGCCTTTCCTCCTTCCTTCCAGTCAACTTGGCAGTCTCAGGCTAACTTCATTCCCACTTATAGTTCCGCACAGAATTTGCTTCCTCAACATTTAAAGCCTAAATTTGTTTTAACACCAAGAGTTGGCAGAGCAGGTGCCTTAAAAGAACCTTTTCTACAATGTCACCCTTCCCAAAGTAGGATATAGGAAATCACTATAGTATTTCTGCAGCATAAACCACTTAAAGAGTATCATCTATTTTGAATTATAAATGGCTAATTAACTATAATTTAATTATCTTTACAGCAACTTTCCCTGGTTAAATAACAGTCTGATTTCTTTTCCAGCGTGGCTCATTCTAAGTAATGTTTAGTCTGGGTATTGGGGTCATATCTTAGTCGGTCTTCTATTGCTATGAAGAGGAGCCATGACCATAGCTACTCTTACGAAAGAAAGCATTTATTTGGAGCTTGCTTCAATTCAGAGGTTTAGCCCGTTACCATTATAGTCATGGTGGGAAGCATGGAGGCACACAAAAAGACAGGACATGGTGGTGGAGAAATAGCTGAAAGTTCTACATCTGAATTTACAGACAGCAGACATGCATACATACATACATATATATGCATATATGTATATATATTTGTATATATATATATATATATATATATTGAGAGAGAGAGAGAGAGAGAGGGTGAGAGAGACTAGTCATGGCTTGAGCATTTGCAATTCTGAAGGCCACCCCCATTGACACACTTCTCCAAAAATACCACACTTACTTCAACAAGACCACAGGTCTTAATTCTTTCATATAGTGCCACTTTCTATGAGCCTATTAACAACAATTTCATTTAAACTACCACAAGGTATGAAACAAAAAATCAGCCACACCCTATGGTCAATATCATTTCAAAATGAAAGCTTGACTGTATTTTGTAGCTGGCTCATTTAAAGCATTTATTCCCAGAGAAAGAAGTGTATCCAACTGTAGCACATTTATCTAATTTTAGGGCACAATCTAGAACACATAAATGTTTGCTTGGTACTAGAAATCAAACAAAATCACACTTGAAAGAATAGGTAGAATAATGAAAGTGTCCAGCTGCACCCTGACCAGGCTTTCATTTAGAGGAAGCTAATCCAAAGCTAAATATTTTCATAAGATTATAATCAAAACTAGATTTTTTTTGTCTTGGATGCAGGGAGACTATTTCACTTCTGAGATCTTTCTTATGGGTTCCCACAAGCATCGATTCTGAACAAAAAAGGCATAATTCCAGAATACCTGCATATGACTTATGGGTATTTGTGTAAATTCCAGAAATGTGCAATGCCTAAAAAGAAAAAAAAAGATATATTTTAATTATATTTACTTATTATTTAGAAATTAGTGTCACATATTTCTTAGCACATATGGCTATCATAAGCAATTTGTAGGGGTCTGTTCTTTCTTCCACTCTGTGGGTCCTGGAGATAAAACTCAGATTGTCATAAATGTCAACAAATTTTTAACTCACTTAGCTATCACGTTCACCTCAAAATTTGCCTGAAACACTTTTTTATATAATTAATATTTTTACAAAAACAAAAATTATTCATTGTTTTGTATTTAAACACATATGGGTACACACCCGATCAATTGTCAAATAATTTGTTACATGCATTTATATCACGGATTGTGAAATGCTTATTTTAGCTTACAGACCACATGTTGTAAAGTGATAATGTGAATGTATTTTGGAATGTGTGCGTTTATTTGGAAGCCAAAATTACTATGACAACTGGTGTCTGAATGCATCAAAAAGCCTTGTTACGCTTAGGAAGCCAGAGCTTTTATGGCACAGCTCAGCACTTTGGCAATACTTTCTCAATTACAGAATTCACAGAGCTCCATTTCACCATACATTTAAATCAAGAACATGCTCAGCAAGAGTAGGGAGTCTGTTTCAAAGAATCACATGTTTGAAGCATGTTGCCAAAACAATTCATTTAAAAGAATTGTATCTTAATAAAAGACATGAACATTAAATAACAAGCTTTGAAATTGTCAAAAGAATGAAGCCTTTACAAAAATGAAGCCAAAAGAGTATGGTATGACCATGAGGACTTCACTTTCATTTCTCTTTATCTGAGCTCTTCATGTCTATCCTCTCACACATTGGAACCTAATTTAATCTACACATATTGATATTAAGAATATAGTAGTGTTATTTGTTGTGGCATACAGGACATTGAGATAGGACAATTAGAAAGACAAAGTCAGCTTGGCATACTTAGCAAAACTGTATAAGTCAGGAAGGAAGGAAGGTAGGAAAGAAAGAAAGTCTCCATTATTTTGCAATTCCCACATTTGTTGTTGCTTTCTGTATGTTTTGCCATTCTGATTGGAATAAAAGTAAATCCTATAGTCATTTTAACTTGGATTTTTCCTAATTGCTAAGGGTAATGAATACTTTTTAAGACTTCTTAGCCATTTTTATTTCTTCTTTTGAGAACTTTATGTTCAGATCCAGAACTAATTATTTTTAATTAGGTTTCTTTTTCTTAACTCCCAATTTTTGGTTCTTTGGGTACTCTGGATATAAACTTTTATTAGATTCATAGATGGCACAGATTATCTCTTACTCTAGATTTCTTTTTCACTCAGATAATTGTTTTCTTATAAAATTCTAGTTTTATGAGGTACTACTTGTGAATAGTTGACCTTGATTCTTGAGAAAATAAAGTGTTATTCAGAAAGTCTTTTCATATATTTATATCCTGTGGATAGTGGTTATGTTTATGGTTTTGTTTGTTTGTTTTGGGTTTTTTGTTTTTGTTTTTGTTTTGCAAGGAACTTCAGTGTTTCAAATTTCAAATTGTAGCCTTTGTTCCATTTGCAGAAGTTTTGTTCAAAACAAAGATATACATAATTTATCCTTCTTCATGTAGACATCTACTTCCCCCACCCTAGTCTCCTGCACTATGTTTTTGACTGTCTTATCTCTTCTCCAGTGTGTATCCTTTTTTTTCACTTTCTGACAAATATCAAATTGCTGTAATGTGAGTACATGTTAGGATCTTCTACTTTGTTTCATTGGCTTACAAATCTGTTTCTTATCTATTTATTTATTATTGTATGCAAGAGCTCCAGGCTAGAACATAGCTAAATGACACAGTGCTTCACTTCTGTATTAATGGCCTCTGGCAGGGTAAGGGTCTGGCCACAGGGAGTTTAATTATGCTCCAGTAAGTAAAGGAGCAGCTTGAATGGGTGTTTTTGTAAATGCGGAGATCATAGGTATGGGTATGAATCTGAGAGTACTTATAATTGACTTTGATGGGGTGCATGATGTAAATACATAACTTTTAAATATATAACAAAAGACAAATCTGTTTCTTTTTAGTGGAAAGGGGTGTATTTAATCTTATAATCACAGTCCATTATTAAGTGAAATAAGTCAAGATAGAAACCAAAACAGGGAAGGAACCTGGAGACAGGATCTGAAGCAGATGCCTTGGAAGAGTCCTCCTTATTGACTTGTTTCACATGGTTTGCTCAACCTGCTTTCTTATAGCACCCAGGAACACCAGCCCAGTAATGACAAGACACTCAAAAAGCTGGGATCAACTATAAATACTAACTAAGAAATTGTCCTGAAGCCTGAACCTACTAGAGATTTTTCTCAATTGAGGTTACTTTCTCTTAGATGATTTAGCTTGCATTCATTGACATAAAAATTAGCTGGCCAATTGACTAAATGGGTTTACCAGCTATAGGAGTTCCCTGGTAGATTTTTTTGAGGTTGCTTATATATACTATCATATCATGTGTGAATAAAGATACTTTGACTTCTTCCTTTCCAATTTGTATCTCCATGATTTTCTTTAGGAGTCTTGTTGCTCTAGCTAGAATTTCAAGTGCTGTATTAAATAAGTGCGGTGAGAGTAGTCAACCTTGTCTTGCTCCTTATTTTAGTGTAATTGCTTTAAGTGTCTCTCCATTTAATTTGATGTTGTAAATTTACTTGCTGTATATTGTTTTATTATGTTTATGTATGGCCCTGGTATCCCTTATCTCTCCAAGACTTTTATCATAAAAGTGTGTTAGATTTTGTCAAAGAAAATTTCAACATTTAATGAGATGATCATGTAGGTTTTTTTCTTTCATTTTTTTTTATATGGTGATTACGTTGAAGGTTCATATGTTGAACAATCCCTTCATCTCTGAGGTAAAGCCTATGTTGGAGATCTTTATAATGTGTTCTTGGATTGGGTTTACCAATGTTTTATTTATGTTTTGCAACATTATTCATGAGTGATATTGGCTTATAATTCTTTTTCTTTGTTGAGTCTTTGTATGCTTTGATTATAGAATAGGAAAGATCTTCACCAACCTCACATCCAGCAGAGCTCTGATTTCCAAAATATATAAAGAACTGAAGAAACTAGATATACACAAACCAAAAAATCCAATTTAAAAGTGAGCTACAGATCAAAACAGAGAATTTCCAATAGAAGAATCTCTAATGGCTAAGAAACACTGAAAACATAAAATAAAATAAAAAGTTACACATCCTTAGCCATCAGAAAAATTAAAATCAAAATAACTTGAAGATTTAATCTTACAAGTGTCAGATTGGCTAAGATCAAACACAGAGGCAACAGTTCATGCTATAAAGGAAGTGAAGCAAAAGAAATAGGCCTCCATTGCTAATGAGAATGCAAACTTGAACAGCCACTTTGGTAGTCATTTGGCTATTTCTTAGAAAAATAGGAATCAATCTACCACAAGACACAGTTATACCCTTCTTGGGCATATACCCAAAGAATGTTCAATCATACCACAATGACACTTGCTCATCTATGTTCAAAGCAGCTTTACTTATGTTGTACCTGTGTCTAGAAGACCACCATAGACCACTTTGGAGTTGGACTTGATACAAATGCATGAGCGTTTTATTGTTATGAACAGGTTCCAAATGAACCCAGGTCAATAACTGTTCCAAAGCAGCAGATGGCTATCAGCCTTAAGAATTGAGGGGAGGGGGATTTTAAAGAAAAGCCTACAAAGGCAGGATGCTGCACATCTTGGCATTCCAGGATTGGGCAAAGGGCTACAGAGTACAGAAGCTATTGGCTGAACATTATTCTAGCACAAACCTAACTTTTTGTTTTAAGTTCAACATTATTTTTCGTTTTTTATTTATTTTTTATTTATTTATTTTTAAAGAAAAATGTCTTTTTTTTAATCCATGTATCTCCTTGTTCCAACTTCCCCCTCCTGACCTCTCCTGGTCAGCCTTCAACCTCCCTCTCCCCATCCCTCTCTCCCCTCCCCAGAAAGCACAAGACGTCCCCAGGTGGATTAGCTCAGCATCCACTCCAGGCAAGTCCAATTTCCTCATCCAAATATCCAGACTGGTTTAGGTGTTTCTCTGGAGGGAATGGGCTCCAAGGTGCCAGTCCATGCATGGAAACACAGTCTGAACACTCCCTTTGAGGCTACACATATTGCCCATGTCAATGGACAGTTACCTATCCTTGGAAGACTTAGTTCCTATGTAAGGTGTCCTCCCAGACCTGGGCCCAGTCCTCAGGTACCAAAACTTCTCGCAAACAAAGCTTTCTAAGGATAAACCCATGCCCTCACACTTTCAGTAATTAGAAACTGGAAAAACCTAGATGTCTCTCCACTAAGGAATGAATAAAGACAATGTGGTACATTTACACAAAGTAGTATTACTCAGTTATTAAAAAACAATTATACCAGATTACTTAAAGGCAAATGGGCAGAACTAGAAAAAAAAATCATCCTGAGTGAGGTAACCCAGACAGAGAAACACAAACATTATATTTTCACTCATAAGTGCATAGTAGCTGTAAAATAAGGGATATCCACCCTACAATCCATAGATGCAGGGAGATTAATGCACAAGAAGGGTTCATGGGCTCAAACATCCATGGGAAGGGTTTATAGAAGAGATGTCATGAGTGAACTGAAGATGAGTTGGGATGGAAACATGATTGATCCAGTTGAAAGGGGCTATTGAATGAATTCTGCTTGGTCTTATAATAAAATCCTGGAGCTGTTGGAGTGCTGATTTGGGGACAGGAATTGGAGTTTCCTCTATGCTCAGAGTCTTGCTTTTCGCTTTTGGGGAGGGGGCCAACATGGCACAGAAGCAGCAGCTGAGCTCCTGGGAAGGAGATGAATCAAATAAGTTCAATTTCATTTAGGTGAAGAAAACTTACATACTCAAACTTTTCTTCCAGACTCTCCCCCCAGCCAGGGGAAAGAGGTTTGATTTGTTGGTATCCCAGGCTTCCCAAGGTGGTCTCTTTCTGGTTTAGGAATGCTGTGTCTGGACTTTGTCCTCTTCAAGGTCCCAGGTAGAGCCCTGGTTGACTTATTCAGAAGTGCTAGGAACACATGTTTTAAAACACTAATTTTTACCAGTTTTCACTGGCTGAGGCTGGGGTGATCTCTAGGCCTCTTAAAAGCCCATACATTCTACAAAAATCCAGATATAAGTGAGAAATCAAAAGATTAGAGAGTCAGAGAAAAAGAGCCGCAGCCACTTTTTACCTAGCCAACTTCTCACCAATCCTCATCTTGAATACCTTAGTCCTCTGCCAAAAGGGTCAGGGTCCCAAGCAAGAGGCAGAACTCCGACCTCCTCTTTCTCTGACCGGCTATTTCACTTCCTCCCTCAACTTTTCTAGTGCTAGGATTTAAGCTATGTGCCATCACCACCTGGCTTTGTTTGGCCTTGAACTCCCAGAGACCCAGAGGCTCTGTCTCCTGATTGCTAGGAAATTGATCTACCTCAAGATTCAGCTATATCACTTTGAGGCACATACCCAAAAGATGCTTCATCCTACCACAGGGACATTTGTTCAACAATATTTACTGCTGCTCTATTTATAACAACCAAATATTCAAATCATCCTGAAACTCATCAACAGAAGCATGGAGTATTACACAGCCGTTAATAAAATGATATAATTAAATATTCAGGCAAATGGATGGAACTAGAAAAAATATATCATCTTGAATGAGATAACCCAGACCCAGAATGATAAATATGGTATGTATTTATTTATATATAGATATTGCTGCTAAATAAATGATAACCTGGCTACAAAATAAAATATAGAGGAAGAGACTAAGGACATGCAAAAGTCTCCTTGAGTGGTATAGAATATATTTTATGGAAGGCTGGGGAAAGGGGACAGAAATAGGGGGAATCAGGTGGGAAAGATTGATGGGATTGAGGGAGGAAATGTGGAGAAAGACAGCGAGAATTGAGGAGCATTTGAAGAATAGTATGAACACATAGTACAATGGAAACTTCCGAAAACATATTGAGGCAAACTTTTGTTATTAAAAATCTCTTGGTATTGAGACTAGGTTACTTTCAATTGAATTGTTCCCCAAAGGAAGCCTATGGTAATTGCACAGCAACCTAGGATGTCACCCAGACAATAGTTTGCTCTCCACAAATTGACCTCAAGGTTCCATTGCTAAAAGATAATAGCCACACAATGCATTGAACATCTAAGGGTGAGCTGGTACCAACACAGAACCTTTGTGTCTATGTCTTTGTTATGGGAGGGTAATCTACAGGCTACTAAAAGATAAACACAAACACCAGTCCAAGTACAAAAGCTTGGATCCACAATCTGCCTGTATGCTAGGGCAACAATAGCACAAAACTTTTGGGAGAAACAAACCTATGACTGATTGGCATAAGGTGCATTCCATGAGATACTCATACCAGATAACCCTTGGGTGACCAAGAACCAGAGACTAGATATACTACTGACAGATGTTAAAAATTCAAACACTACTGGTCTACTACATAAAACAAATTGACACCTACTAAGATTCTGCTATACTTACAGATTAGTAATTTATTCAGCCAGGATCATAGAGGCTTCATCTAACAGCATATAGCAACAAATAAAGAAACCCAGAGATATATATTATGCACAGAAGGAGAGCTTGGGAAACTAGGTTCTTAGTGTAATATCTCCATCAACGCCGCCCCCCCCCCCCGCCCCGAGCTCAGAGATTCCTGTGAAAGAGGAGGTAGAAAAGGTGGAGGAGACTGAGCAATAAAGGGCAGCATGAGGGCCAGGGCTTCTAAATCAACTGAGCCAAGCTCATATGAACTCCCAGAGCCTGAAGCAGCAAGCACAGTGTATGTTTAGGTCTTCACTAGTTCCTTTATATGTATATTATAGTTTGTATTTTATTGTGTTTTGTTGTTATCTCTCAGAAGCCTCTTCTGTTCTAATGAAAGACAGAAAGGAAGTAGATTGGAGGGGAGGTGGAAAGAAACTAGAAATAGTAGATGACAGAAAACTGTAATTATTGTATGAGAAAAAAGTTGATAATGGGAATATCAAATAAATAAATAAATAAATAAATAAATAAATAAATAAGGAGCATTGATAAAATTGTCCATATTATGATGGTTGAATGATCCCAATTAAGTTATATTAAACATCTTTATTGTTTCTGTATCCCAACATATCTTGCATTCATTTAAGATTTGTATGCAGCACTGAATCCTAGGAACAGTGGCCCAAGCTTGTGATGTGGCTGAGATGCTGAACAGTCTGAAAATAATGACTGGGTACAAATGAGGCTTGTGAGACTGCAGAGGGGCTACATGTCCTGAAAATAGGACATGAATTTCATTCTTCATCCTCCAGACACTGCCTTCAATTCAGAAATATTCCTTGGATGTGACTTACTAAATGCAGCCTTAAACTTCTGTGCCATATAGTTCTTTAAAAGAAAAAAATTTATTTATTTTACATCCTGGTCAAAGTTTCTGCTTCCTCCTCTCCTTTCAGTTCCTTCTCACTCCATCTCTCCTTTCAAAACCATTCCTTCTCTGTTTCTATTTAGCAATCTTATTTGCATTATCACCCTTGATAAGTCATGCTTATGATTTTTATCTTCTTTATAGTTATTGTTAACTTTCAGCATTTTAAATTCATTTTACTGTTTTTCTTGATAAATGTAAAATAAATAAAGAAGAAAAAAAAAGAAAAGGGCTGGTGTCCTCTGAGTATCAACAAAATATGTCATATAATGTTGCAGTGAGACTAAGCACCCTCATGTATTACAGGTAGGCATGATGTCTCAATATGAGGAGTAGAGTCTCAAAGACTCATAAAAGAGTAAGATATAGCCCCTCTTTCACTATTAGGAGTCCCACAATGTTACCAAGCTACACAACTGTAACATATATATAGAGTACCTAGGTCGATCCTGTCAATCCTTCCTAGTTGTTGATGAACCCCTATAAACCCAATTTCATTGATTCTGTGCGTTTTCTTGTGCTGTTCTTGATTCTTCTAGCTTCTATAATTCTTCCTTCCCTTCTTATGCAAGATTCCCTGAGATCTGCCTAATGTTTGGCTGTGAGTCTTCATCTTTTACCATAATTTGTTGGATGACGTTTCTGAGATGACAATTGACTTAGGCATCAATCTGGTCACAGGCAATGTCTAGATCAGACTACATATCTGCTATTGCTAGGACTCCAAGCTGGGGCTGTCTTTGTGGATTCCTGAGAGATATTCTATTCCCAAGTCTAAATGTGCTCATACTTTGATACATTATTACTCAAATTTTATTTGGCATTGTAATAAAATTCCAGAGCCAAATATTACGGAAAAGCTAAAATATCAGAGAAATAGAGAAAAAAACCACAGCCACTTCTCACCCAGGCCTGTCTCCACAAATCCTCAGACTGCAAGTCTCTCAGTCCTCAGCTGAAAAGGGAAGAGCCAGGCAGAGCTGAACTCCTCCTTCTGTCTTCATGCAGATAGCAGATATCTCACTTCCTGGTTCAACTTTCTGACAACTAGAATTAAAGGTATGTGCCAGCATCACCTGGCTCTGATAGGTCTTGAACTCACAGAGATTTGGAAGAATCTCTGCCTCTTAGATGATGGGATTAAATGCCTAGATTGCTACCCCTTGAACTTCCTTCATGTCTTGGCTGTGTCTTCTGAAATTCCAGACTATTTATATTAAGGATACAATATATAACCACAATACCTAACAATCATAAGTTGATGTGAAAGTTAGCAACATGGCCCTTTGCATAATTCTCTTCTCATGTGTTACAAAATACTAGCACATATTAGCTTCTTCTTCTTTAAGCCAGTTTTTGATCCTATCTTTCATCCCAAGAGTCCTTCCATTCTTCCCACCATCCCAGTTCCACTGTAAATGACCTTTCTATAATCTAGTGTTTTATGGCCTCAAGGAGGGAATCTCAAAATCAATGTTATTCTATTGTCTCATGTATTTGTCTTTTACAGAATGCCTTTGGACTCTTTTTCACGTGAAATCATTCTATTCTATATACAGGATTTCCTGTATATGTCAGTATAAAAGAATAGGCTATGTTACCATTTTAATGTTTTCTGAACCTATAAATGCTTCAATAAATTGTGTGTGAAAAATGGACTAAGGAAATAACTATGTTTTTATCTTTATTAGAATAATTGCATCTTGGGAACAAATGAAACTTAGTAATAAGTCCAAAAAAAGATGCCAATTGTCTGGCCACACTAAACATTCTGGTTATAACAAGTAGACCAGACACATGGGAATACATCTGGGCAGTGACTTGGACATAAAGAGACATGAAAATATAGGTGAGTCACTACTTGAGGACAGCAAAGCATATTGGGATTTGAGCTGTGTCAGTGACTGTGGGACACTGATCTTACATTTCTCAATTTTATTGTGTTTTCAAAATTCACAATGCACTTCCTTATTTTCAGTGTGTGAGTCTTTATCAAATGGTATTTCTCATGTTTCTTCTAGATTTTATTCTGAGATTTTTATGCTTAATTTCTTTTGTGGTCCAACAGGTCAGATAGGAAGAAATGAACATGAAGCACTTATTGATATGAAAGAGGAGAGTTAATATTGAACAATGTGTCCATATATAACTAGTCTCCTTAGTCCATCTGATTAATGTGTCTATAAAGAGTTGCTTTATGTCATAGTTTTTACACATTTGAAAGATAGACTGAATATTTTCGTATCCACTATAAAAGATAGAAAACAATATTTCTTTAGGAGAAAATAATCACATTGCTAGATGGGTTTAATATCTATTGTCCTAACATAGAGGTTCTTTTGAACTGTGAAAGACAGAATTTTCATATAGTGAGAGTGTAGCGATTGCAGGCTGAATCGACTTAGTTAATTAAATTAGCTTCAATGGAGAAGCCTGCATTTTTATCCTTTTATGCTAAGATTCCTGTGTCTACCCATGTAACTAAATGTAAATTATAGTGTAAAATATGAATAAAACACTCATTCATCTAAATTACCTATATGCTTTATAGAAATTGTTCTTGTGGATTTCTTCTATTGTGATTATTTTCATCTCAAAACACAAATTGATTCCAGTTCACCCAGGGATTTTGTTGAGGCTTTTAAGTTGCAAAATGCCTTGGTTTTGGATCTCACTTTCAAAGCATTTCACAAATTACATATATTTATGAAAACAAACTACCATTTCTTTACATTCATATAGCTTCCTAACTGAGTTATTGAGACAAAACAAGTCAGCAATACTTCCCTTAATATTCAGTTCTTCAGGCATTTTTGTTTAAGGAAGATTGAGGAAAATTTATGTTTGTGGAGTAGGGAATTTATTCCTGGGCCACAGATATTGTAAAATAAACTTCAGAAAATAATAATCTGAGATGATACTGTCAGTGTTTTATATTAAGCTTGCACACTGATGAATCTGTACAACCTTTAAAGAATTATGCCCTTCATTCATGCACTGTGTTAGAGATTGAGAGAAAAGTGTCTGTTACTGTCTATGACAAGAGGATGCACCTGTCACAGAAAGGACACTCTTATCATCACTTTTTCTGTCCTTCCCCTCTGAGCCTTCATTCTTTAAGCCAGCTGTCTGGTGATCACTTCTGTTCAATGACTGACATTTCTTGTCTCTTTATTTTCTGTTTTCAGATTTTAAAATTAACCAAGGCAATAAATATCATTATGTGATCTCCAGATAAAGTGTATTTTAGCAAATTTTCCACCAATCATGTCTCCCTACTGCCCAAACCCCGACCTCACTTGTGACCTCTTTTATTAACATTTTTTATTATGAACAAAGTCATATTTTTTTAACCATGTATATCCTGGTTAAAGCCCCCTTCCTCATCCCACCCCTTCCAGTCACTCTCTCTTTTCCACATCTCTTTATCTCCTCCCCAGCAAGGGCAGGAGGTCACAATGTCCCAATATGGCTTAGTTCAGCATCTGCTCCTGGCAGATCCACTTTCCTCACCCCAACATCATGACTGGGTCAGATGTTCCACTTGTGATCACAGCCTCTTTTCCTCTTTCATTGTCACTGTATTCTCTCTGCTCTTCCTTGGAACCACTTTTTACCCTCTCTTGGTCTTCTCTCCAGTAGTTTCAGTTTTACTCACACTTACAGATGCACACACACAGAAAGACACACACACATATACAAACACACACACATACACGGAGAGAGAGAGAGTAATTATCTATATATGAGAAAAAGCAAGTCTTTCAATATTTTTTTCCTAATCTATCATTTTTCCTGAAGATTTCATGACTTTATTTTCCTTTGTAGCTTAAAAAATTTCTCTGTTTACTTTACCACATTTTCATTATCCAGACCTCTAGTGATTCTATTCCATTATTTCTGTGAATAGGACAGCAATAAACATGATATACAACTGTCTCTGCCCTAAGATAAGGAGTCTCTTGTGGATGTGTCCAGAAGTGATGTGTCTGGGTTATATGATACTTCTGTTGTGAATTCTTTAAGGCATTTCCACAATGAACAGCAATGCTAGTTCACAGTACCATCATGAACAGGGAGTAATATTTCTCTTTGCCTTAAAATCACCAGAATATACTGCCACATTTCTTAATGAGATTCATTTTGATTAGGATGTGATGATGTCTTCAAGTCATTTAAATTTGCATTTTCCTGATGACTAGAGGCAGTGATGCTTTTGAAGGAAGCATGTATGAATGAAAGTATGATTCATCATGTATGAATCTTCTAAGAACTCTTCTCACACTATTATCCAGGGAATGATTCACAGTTCCATCTCTTTAGTTTACTGTTTACAATTATTTATAAATTTTGTATACTAGCCCCCATTTGAAGTGACATCGGTGCAGATTTTTATCATTGTATTAACTGCCTGTTTTTTTCTGCTCCTATGCTATACAGAACCTGTTAATAGTATGCAGTTCCATTTGCCTATTCTTGAGACTCCTTTCTGTCCTATTTGTTATATATAGAAAATTCATTCCTGTACCTATATCATGAAGAGGAATTCCTCTCTTATTGCAGTTTTTGGTTTGTATATTGAGGTTTTAAATCCACATTGAATTGATTTTCATACAGGATGAAAGATACAAATATAATATTTTTTTCTGCAGGTAGTTTCAATGCTACCTATTCAAAGAGATGTCTTTTTTACACTGCACGTTTTTGACCAAACCTTTGTCAAATGTTAGCTGGACATAGGGTTGTTTTATTTGTTTTGCTTTATTTTGTTTTAAACTTTTTGCTGTTGCTATTTTTGTGGTTTTTTAAATATATTTCTGTGTCCTCAATTCTGTTTCAGATGTACAGGCTAGACTTTTTGTCAGCTTGACATAAGGTAGAATCATCAGACAGGTGAGAATCTCAGTTTAGAAAATGCCTCCATAAGATTAGGCTGTAGGCAAGCTTGTAGAGCATATTCTTAATTAGTGATGGTTGGAGAAGAAACTAGGCCACTGTGGGTGGCACCATCCTTGGAATGGAAGTCCTGCAGGCTAAGTCTTGCACAATACTAGCTGACTAAAACCATTTTCTGCATCAGTTCTTTTCTCCAGGATCCTGCCCTGCTTGAGTTTATGCTCTCACTACTTTTGGTGATGAACTGTTATATGCAACTGTGAATGAAATATATCCTTTACTCCCAAAGTTGCTTTTGATCATAGTGTTTTACCATAGCAATGTAGACCCTAAGACAAGTTAGTGCCAGTATAGTGGGGTATTGCTGTAAAAGAATTCACTATATGTCTTGGAAAAGACTGTTGGAAGTCTTTGGAACTTTGGACTAGAAAAGCTTAGTGATGTTTTCTGTAAGAGCTAGGAAGATAAGAGTTTTGGGTAAAATGCAGGTGATATAGACCTGGTTTGTGTAGTTTCAGAGGGAAATTTAAAGACTTCATTGGAGACAGATGTTATTTTGAATTTAGGTGTGTTCTGGTTAGGTGGGCCTGAAGAACCAGCTGTGTTTAACAATATGCTAGAACTACTAAAGTAAAACATTTGCGTCACTGAGATACTTGATGCTTGTCAGCTTGTGCTGAGTAATGAGCAGTGATTAGGACGAGACCAACATCATTGAGATAAAATCTTCAGGCATGTGTTTCCTGAGAGTCAGCACTCAGAATCTCTCTTCCAGAAGAGGCAAATGTTGTATCTTTAGTTGATAGGTGAACTTGGTACAAGTTACCCAAGTGGTACTGGTTTTGAATACTTGAAGTTGTCTTGGAGAGCAGGTGAGGCTTAGCATTGTGTAATAGATATGGAGTCCTGAAAAGATGCAAAAGGACAGCCTAGTTGCAGCAAAGGACCCCAGCTGTTTTGGAGATGACAGAGTCATAAGATGACCACTAAGAACAGAAACAGAGTGGAGTAGAGCCAACTGGAGCCTAGAAGAGAAGCTGTGTGTGCTGAAGTGGGTGAGCTAGAGATATGATCTAAGCCCTTGGAGGAACCAAGAAGCTTTTGAGTGAATCCCAGATAATTGGAACTGAGTTGTTTACACTGTTAGACTATAGTTTTTCTTTATTCAGATTGTGACTATTCCCTGGTTCTGCCCTCTTAATGAAAGTATTTAACTTATTTTTGATTTTTACAGGAGAGTAAAGCTGAAAGACTTTGATAATTTGAGAGATATTTTAAATTCTTAAAGATATTGAATATTTTAAATAAGGTAAACTTTTTTTTTTTATTTTCTTTTTTTTTCTTTTTTTTTTTTCCTTTATTTTGTATTTATTAAAAAAAAACACAGTAAAAAGAATTTAAAATGTGGAAGAGTTAACAATAACTATATAGAGGATAAGAATGATAAGCATGG
This sequence comes from Sigmodon hispidus, assembly GCA_004025045.1. Classification (NCBI taxonomy): domain Eukaryota; kingdom Metazoa; phylum Chordata; class Mammalia; order Rodentia; family Cricetidae; genus Sigmodon; species Sigmodon hispidus. Next base: position 161,296 of record PVIH01003413.1, read on the forward strand.
CTTATCAAGGGTAGACATACAAATAAGATTGCTACACCTATATTTTCTTTGTGTTCATCTTTCCCT